>JANIEX010001056.1:0-14233 GCA_027627405.1 Leucocoprinus birnbaumii | reverse complement strand
GCATCCTCAAATGGTTCTTTTCGCGGTTGCACCGTGTCTGTGGAGGATGGCATGAAGCCGTCGACTGTCCAATCTGCCGCAGTGTTCTGATGATTACGCCCGATCGTCTTCCTCGACCTACCATCACATTCCCTTTTGTACCCAACCGGGTGGCTGCCGCGGTCGTCGAGTCCCTGGTCGAGAAGCTCGCTACATCATCACCAGCTGTGAAACAGGAGGATCTTGAAGCCCTACGGATATCAGATTCCGACAAGGATGGGCGCAAACGCAAGAGAGAAATCGCCAAACTCGAGGACCCTAACTGTTTACCAGAGGTTGATCTAGACGCCTGGAAAGAAGGGGGCAATATGCGAACCGAATGGCTAAAAAGAGACAGGTGCGCATATATCAACGATTTTTTGCTATTGCTCATCATGGATTTTCAGAGACGGCAAACAGGAGATGAACCATCTCCTAAATTCGTGGTCGACCCTCGGGTCAAATGATTTTCTCCTGCTCAAGCAGAGACTTGAGGTTTAAACACCCTTATTTATCGTTCACTTTTATTTGCAATTATGCCCCATCCATAACCTCCGGACTTTCCGTGATGACCATTAGTATGTTTTTCCCTTTGTCTGTACCATCATCGATCCCCCACGGTGCCATAATCCACGCATAAGACGCACAAACTATTCATACGACTTTTTTTTATCGCTTATTACTTTAGGATACCCCTGCCATTATCATCAAATAGCCCATTGTTTGTACCAGCATGATACGATTCTGCAGTTTTACAGCAGCACTTCTGCCCAAGAATTGATACAAAACGTGTACTTATTTCTAGAGGAAGAAGCAACGTTCTTTCAGGCCACGCATCCCTAGGATTTCCTGTGAATAGCGTTAAGTGTTGAGTCCAAGAGATTTTTGGGTGAGGGAATTACCCAGTCTGCAGGAGTAACCCAGAGCTCAGAGACGCTCTCCATCTTCCCGAGTACTGCCGCCCCTTTCCAAACCAGGATTTGTGGGTTGACGTCCTTGGGAGGTGGGATCACCTGCACCTTCTCCATACCTGACACAACCGGCGTAGCGATCGCTTGCAACCTACAAAGGCTCATTTAGAATTTCAATCTCAGAGTTATCAAGAAACGACATACCTGCTTTCAAGTGCAGGCCCAATCCCAGGTATATGCGCACTACCACCGATAAGCAAAACCATCGACAAATATTTACGAATACGATCTTCTCCGGCAGCACGAACACTATTGAAAATAGCTACATCCAAAGGCAACTTGCTAGCCTCAAAAGGAACATCAATATTGTAACCCCCTGCAAAAACAGGGGCGGGTGCTTGAGTAGGAACAGCCGCAGGTGGAGTGGCTTCTGCAGCCCCTTGGGAGGGTTGTGAGTTAGATTTAGAGGTGGTGCCTTCCTCAGTGATTTCTACTTGTGCTTCGGCGGATGCTTGGGATGTCGATCTCGAAGCGTCAGCGGCATTTGTGGGCTGCTCGGTTTCAGCGTTTCCGGGTGTTGAAGTGCCTTTTTTTGTAAGAGTTGTATGAGGACTCAACCTGAACTGTGATTAAGAAGTTTGTGTACCTGAGGCTTGAGTTGTCGCTGCTTTTGATTTAGTCGTGCTTTCCTCGGTTGGGGTTGGCATTAGGTGTCGAGTAGATATGATCATTGCGTTGGTCTTTTGATAATTAGTGATGCTCAGAGTGTCAGAAAGGTCTTACGATGGTATCAGTAGTTTGGTCAACGATTTCATCCGTGACCATCGACTGCGGAGTATTCTTCACAGGAAGACGTTTCGCATCAAATTCAATGACCCGAGGCTCAAAGAGTGACTGTGAAATGATCAAGTCAATGTAAGGACTTCGCCGAACGAAAACGAGAGCCAGACCATAGGAGCCAATATGACTTCATCATACACACGAAAACCATACTTGACNGTCGGGTGGTTCGGTCTACGAACCGTGAATCCATACAAATTAGTCGCAACATCACTCTATTTGACCATTTGACCATGAGCTCCCCCCGACACCGGAGTACAATAAACCTCAAAGTAACTCACTTCTGCCAAAGTACATATCTTCGCTTTCAAATCTTCCATGACGTTCCAATCATATGATCGCACAAGATCCATGTCCCGGTAAGGTAGATGAATCTTCTTGAGCAGGACGTAGAGAAACTCGGTGATATCGTCGCCTCCGACGCCGAGTCGTAACCTTTTTTTCAAGTTAAAATTTGCTTTCCGGATATTGTGGCCGAATTGTGGATTTTGCTTACCTTGTATCAGAGATGACCATACCTTCGTCGACGCATGCAATGCTTGTTGTAGAAGCACCAATATCGACTACACATGCATTAGAGATACCGGCTCCGTAGGTAGCGGCAAGAGATTCCTGCAAATTGACATCAGTGTGAGCTTTTTGCCTCAAGAAGGAACGGGCACATGCCTGTTGAGCGCAAAATCTCTTGAATCCCATGAATGATAGTAGATTCAAGAGCTCGTAAACATAGGCACGGTCATAAAGATCCGGTATAACCAAAATTACAGAGTAATTCTATAGTGGCAAATAAGTTTTGTTCATACAGCGCTTCATGAAGCATACCTTGAAGTCTTTCTCCTGCATTTCGCATTTCTCTTCCAGTCCTTTACGAATCAACACCTCCAGGTCATTTAGCGCAGCTCGGACTGAGGGATAGTCGCGAAGGTTGAAGTTGCGATTGTAGATTGGATAGCGGACCACATAGCCAGCACTCTCAGGATCTCCGATACGTAATGCCTTTTTCGCAAGTCAGAGGAGGATCAGATGAGTACAAGAGATATCACACGGACAGTTTCTCCAGTCAATACGTCCTCTGTCGACTTGTGGTCGATCCACTCTATCTGGTAGGGATCATTCTGCTCAGAGATAATTTCTGGCTGAAACTGTTTGTTGAACGTTGTCGATATCGCATGTGCGTTGGGAGTGGCGCGTAGCTTGAAAAACCGCATCCGCTCTTTCAAAGATCCTGTCATACTTGCTAATTTTGCGTCAAACTACAGTATGAGGGTTTATGAGCCTATGGCTATAGGTCATAGAATTACTTACTGGATCCTTGTTATCAGCCTTGCCTTCCTCCAGTTTCTCTTTTTGTCGAGCGACCTCTTCTTCTGTCATCTGCGACCACGGACAAGCAACATTCCGTATACGCGTCACCTTTGGTGCTTGTGTTTTACATTTGCGGGCCACCACGCAGGGCATTGAGAGAGGATTAACATCAGAAGCTTTTCCGATTCGAAGAAATCGTGAGCCCGGATGAATGACAACAACTTGAGAGCCACGTCTGGATTGGGTTGATACATGTAGTCCGGATTAGCGAAGAGAAAACCGGGGCTGACCTTTGCGGTTCTTGCTGGCCACCTGGGGCTTCCTCACTATTACCGTCGCGTAGTCGTTTTGACGCGTTTCTTGACCAAAGAGATTGCGTTTCCGATTTGAGGTACGTAGAATTGACGTGCTTTGGGTTTGCCCTGGCTGGCAATGAGCAACTACTTCAGCCAGGAAATTAATGAACCCGGACTAACGACAGGGGCACATTAAAGGTGGTAAAGCGCATTCCAGTCTCATCTTTCTTCACATTGGGGACACCGCGCGGCATGAGGAGATAATGTGCTCAAATGCGTGTTGCAATAAGATGTATAGGTAAAATGAATGAAGAATGGAGGGTATATAATTACAAGATCAGAGTAGCAGTCCGCATGTGAAGTACAACAATCGCGTCTAAATAATAGATCATTCCCACGACTAACTTACCAAAACGCACACCAACCCGAGAAACACTGGCACAGGTTCTCCAACGCTGTCGCCTGATCAATGAGCTTTTCGACCTGCTCTGGGACAGTCAAAGGTATATCGGGATTGAAGTCACGACCTGGTATAGCACATAAGAGTTTTGTTCTGTGGCTTTCTACAGAAGGTCAGGTCAAAGACTCACCCGTCAGTTTATTCTGAACGCGATTAAAGACGAACAGCGCCCTTTCATTTCGCACTTCTTGTTCTGTTTATTGCAAGGAAATTTAGTCAAGAACATTTGCAGAGATGTTCATCTTAACACACCATTGAAGATTTGAGCCTCGTTTGCCTTGGCTTTTCGAGATGGTCCCTGGGGGTAAGCAGCGACCTTCGCTAGTTCAGCGGCACGATCAGGATCAACTAATGGATTGTCAGTCTGGTTCGCAAGACACCAAAAGGCTGGCTCGCCTTCATTACGTCGTCCATCTATTTCGGTTTGCATCAATCTCCAGTTGATCAGGGGGTCATACACAAACGCCTCAAGTACCGCCATCAGAGACTCCTTGTTGTCTCGCAGGACAGTCATGCTTATCTCGCATGTATTTCTGAAGCTTCCTTCTATACCGCTCACCTGTTTTTGAGAGTAAGTGGCAATTCTCATCAGCATTTAATTATAAAACGCACCTCCATGGCGTGAGTCAGCATCCTCGTCAGTCGGAATGGTACCTTCTCAGGAAACTTTTCACGATGCATGGCCACTTCGAAACAATCACCGAAGTCAATATGAACGACCTTCCCAGTGCTTCGTTCCAACAGGAGATTGGAAGGATGTCGGTCTCCCAAACCAAGAATGTGCCCCACCATACTATTGACAGCCAGTGATCGAGTGTAGGTCGCTCGACGCTCCAACCAGTGCTCCGAATTAGCACTCTTCAGCCACAGCACGCGGTACAAATCCTGACCAGTCGTATTCTCCAGGGCGTACTCNAAGACTTCTACCTTCTGCAACAAGGTGAGGTTTTCATAATCGGGGGCCATCTACATTTTTTCAGCTAAATTGGAGACCGCTCTTCCCAGCNAGTAANACCCACCTGGAGCATGAGTCGATATTCAATGTTAAGCAAGACCTTTCTAGAATCACGATAGTCTCGGATNAGCACATGTAACGTATCGCTGTCTTGTACCCAACCCAGTAAACCGGCGTTGGGAGCGAGTGGGGTGACAGGGTATCGTTGAATATGTAATCGGCGTTTGAAGCTATCGGTGTCAACGGAAAGCAATGTGTTGACTAAACTGAACAGCTGCATCACTCGTTCATCCTGACGAAGATCTTCGTGACCTTTTAGGATGTATTGNTAGTCACGTTCGTCATCGCCCTTGAGGGATAGTCGTCTAGGCCTTTGTTTGGATGCTATTACTGTCAACTTGGTCGCAAAGCTCTTGATCCTAACGATNGGTCTCCCGCTTTGATAAGTACCTGGGACTGCGAGCTCGAGGTTCCGAGCCTTGAGTAGATGCGGTGACACGTATTGAAGGTCCAAGGTCGTAAGCTGTGGCAATTGCTTCTCGACCCGNTTGAATACCTGTTGTGATAATGTCAGTCAATGAGCTTTGAGTTTACGTGCNATGAAAGATTCAGACCCCGTAGTAAATGTCCCATGCCCTATCCAACTCCGCGGTCTCGCCGTATATCCTAAACCGACGACANGCTTCCCTNGCTTCATGAAGTTCGCGACCGAATGCCTGAGCNAATGAGGTTTCTCGTTGTGTTTCGGGACCCTAGGCCNATTGTGAGNACTGCAAGAATCAGGCAAACTGAACGATGGTCGTTACCTTTTCCAACAGATCATGCAGAGGGTCTAATGCGGCTATCATTCCATCTGGATTCTTCTCTGTGAAGTAAAGCCGGGAGGCTTCTTCTAACCCTTCGTGCCACAGCTCATGCCACAGAATTGCGACTCGGATAAGCTCTTGACTGACTAGTTGGGCCTGATATAAAGTCAGGGGACTCGGCTTAGAGAAAGGTCGAATGATAGATACCTGGTTTACGATCGATGGACTATGCTCGCGCATGCGCTCCATTATAACAAGAGCGGCATTCTTTCGAGCAGCACTGGAGGATTTTGAAGCCACGGTTAAAGAGTATATAAGAGCNTGAGGATGGCTCTTCCCCACGTCGATGAGGAGATTGCTAATGTTGCGTCGCACATTTGCGTATGGGGATTGGATACGCGCGATAATCTGAAGACANGAGAGTCAACGTGTAGTCGGACGTCGAAAACAGCAGTGTCGNCTTTACCTGAGGAATCACTTCTANCCAGGTGTCGACCTCGACACTTGAAAAGCCGTTGGCCATTGCGTTGCTCACGACATCATGGGCACCAAACTTGAACCATAGAGTCAAGAGACGTAGAGTATCTTGAAGAGCATCGACGTTGGTCAGAGCGATAGAGCGGAAGAATCCTAGCATCAAGGGTGTGAGTGCACGTGTGAGAGAGAAATTCAACCTTGCAGACAAACCTTCAACAGCTTGAACGACATGTGCGGCGATACCTTCGCCGGGTATATCATTTACACGACCATCGACCTGACTTTCCAATTCACTGATGACTTCAAAATTNGCAAGGGCCCACGTATGCCAAGCCTTGTACCACTGAGGATCATAATGAGTAGCGAGGAAGTAAGAATGCAGAATATCCTCGGTGTTTCTCTGGTGGAATTATTGAGTACTTNAAGTTTCAGTAGTCGCGGNGTCACTTACAGAGCTCCAAGTGTCACTTAGTTGTCGTTGCCAATCACCCTGTTTGAAATAGCACCGAGCGAGCAATTTCGAGAGCTCATTGAGTTTTTGCCTCGAAACGCTATTTCCAACTCTTTGATGAGCACCCTCCCCTGTTTCCTGCTGTAGGTCATGNGNAAGCTGTACAGAGAATTTGCGCAAGAAGTTCAGNGTGTGCTCCTTGGAATCTGGCTGAGCCCACATATANTTCAACTGGGCATATACAACGTTCGGAGGTGCTTTCCCNTGATGTTCATGAAGGCGATACTGCACATANACAATTANTGTNGAGAACCCGGATTATCTGATTTACTCACCCGTTCCGGCGATAACAGAGANTTGATCGTCTTTTCTGCAAGAGCCATNCGGTCATTTTTGCGACACAGATTGGCAAACTTGATCCACATGACAGGATCGTCTTCNGGNTTCAATACCAGAGTTCGAACCTGCAAGATCCTTTGCCAAACTTCAACATCAGGTTGGCAGCCTTGTAANCTANGNTGATATGAGAAACACGAAAACGACATCAGTGACGCGCNCACCTCTTGAGCCAAGTCTTTCGAATTGTCAGCTGTCGTTCAGGTTGGTCAGCATACTGCTTAAAGGCGATGATCTCTTCCAGCTCCGAAAGCATTTGCGCGCGGACCATGACACTGATTTTTNATCAGATACGCGAACATGAAATTAAGGCTCGNGACTTGCCTATACAAACGACCATAGCTATCTCCAACAAAGGAACTCAGCTCGGGCTCCAATAAATCACGAGCCTTGGCAATCTGTCCCAGTGCTTTAGGGAATTGATTCTGTTGGACAAAGAGGATGGCGCGGTAGAACGCTCGATCTGGCGAATCGGGCTTCATTGTATTAATGTAATCCTCCATCGAATCCCATTCATTCAGTGACCAGGCGGCAGCAGCGGCCATTGGCGCAATCTCTCGACGATCGTCATGAGAGGCGGTCGCCCAGTGTTCTCCAACGCGTGTCGCCAGCTGATCCCATTCGCCCAAAGCATGTAAACANTTCATGCGCCCATACTGAACCTCCAGGTCGCTGGGATCATTAGCAGCTGCCTTTTCATACGCTTGAAGGGCTTCTTGCCAACGACCCAATCTCTCATACCACTCCTCATGCTTGGTCACATTGTANGACTCGCGAGCAGTAATCANGGTACCCCAAGCAGCGTCGTGCTGCTGTAATCGAGTGTTGATGGAAATGAGCGACTCCACGACCGCGGGNGAGGCTTCAGAAAAGTATTCAAGCTCCTTGTAGTGTANTGCCTTTGCGTAAGCCATGTACTTCATGGCGTATTCACCNAGGGTACGATGCTCAATGGGAAGTGGNTTTTCTTCGTGCTCCATAAATTCAGCTAGGTTGAGAAGTCGATGGACCAGCTCAGCAGGGGCGTTGTTAGATGTGATAGCAAACTCAATTGAGCGGACCAAGTCCTCCTAAACAGAGGTGAGTAAATNTCTAGGTTGACCTATGAATCATCTTACCTGATACTGGTCATAGAGCTCGCTCCAGCAAGAGAGGAAAGCCGCATTGAAGAGTTCTTTAGCTAGGGGAGGGTGAATGTCGACCAAACTCATACATGCTCGCAAGGCATGAGAAGGAGACTCCTTCATGAATTCCACGCTCAAGCGATGAATCCACTCAAACCAATCTTCCTTGGTGGCNACTTGCGATATGTCCCATGCTTGCTTCAAATGCTGCTGGTTGACCGCCATCTTAGTAGCTTCAGCAGGGGCAGAGAACTCGGGTGCTTTGTTTAGTTCCCTGTTTTGATTCAGCGAATCGCCGTTGAGATATCGACCTCANATACTCACAGTGAATCCTGGAGCGACATGTCTTGAGGTAAACGTTCGCCATTCAACAACTTGCTGATCATGTTTTCATAAACTGGATGGGGAGTGACTTTGTTTCGTACAATACTCTGCCGGAACGTGAGCCAACTGAAAGGATATCCAGCTTTGTAAGAATACCTTNTTAATTGTGGGCACGAAGATAGCAAAATCAGCCCCTAGTTGCATCATCAAAGAACACAAAGTTTCCATGACTGCGATGCGAAGCTCNGTGTTTGAATTNTCCAANACTCGAATCAAGGGGTGGATAATTCGAGAGGCGTGATCAGAAAAGTTGACACGCCGNGATAATCCGTTAATCGTCTGGATGGCCTTCTTGCGNAGCTGAATAGTACCATCGCGTTCGTACGTCTTCACGATGATGGGGATTACCAAGTGAAGGTATTCCTCGATGTTNGAACCAAACGTCAAGAACGCGTCNAAGACNTTGATCTGAACCGCACTACGCTTGTCGTCCGGGGGTCCACCTTCGAACACCTTCAAGATNAGGGGAAGAATTGTTGGCAAGAAGGGCTTGAATTCNGCATCAAGAGCTTTGCCAAGAGCTTCGATTAAGGCGACAATGGGAAGCTGCAGAGCAACATTNTCCCATAGCTCCGTTATCAGAGCNAAAATATCGGGCATATANTTGCGAACATGTTGCTTGATAATGCCGACGAGAATGGCGAGTTGCTGGAGGTGGAACTCCTGTATCCGGGCCACTGAAAAGCGAGTAACTGTAGCGAACGCGGGGATGATCTAGATACGCGGTNTGTTAGCCGTGATTCCGCGATGAACACTTGAGCNCACCTGAGGAAGGAAGGTAACACATTTCAAGCCTTGAGTCTTGAAAATAGACATNACAGCTTCTATCACAGTATGATGGTGACTACTGAGGGCCTGATCTTTCAGGATAACCAGAAGCGAGTTGATGACAACGGTTTGGAAATAGTCATCGGCTCCAGACACCGCGTTGTAAGAAGAAACAGGGACCTGGTTAACGGCGTCTATGGCCTTTTCGCTGACAGCTTCATCATCCGGTCGACTCTGATATCAAGAATGAGTAGTCGAAAAGNATCNCATGCACGNTATAACGCACCTTTCGTCTNTAAGGATCCAACGCTCCCAAGATACCGAGNACTTTGACTACTTCTCGCCGCACNTTNTTTGTNGCCTCCGTTCTCAGGATCCTCGAGAGCAGGTTCACAAGCTGGGGGTAATCGACNAGGGGNGTGATGACATAGCCCGTGCTAGAGCACACTTGTCCCAGGGCATGAAGCGCAGCATCTCTCTTACTGATTGAAGGNTCCGANAGTCTTGCAATAATAACAGCCATAAGGTCGGGCACATGAGGCAGTGCGTCTTCCCCAGATATACAAACCAACTCTCCAAGNCACATAAGCACGTTAGCNGCGACNGTCGGNTTGACATCGTTTGCTTTTTGCAGCAANACTCGAAGCATAGGCAAGGCNTAGGGNTTNATNANNCGNTGAGTCGAGCTGACNAGTAAGGTCAGCAGACGTGTGCATTCTTCACGNCTCCGCCTNTCAACATATTTNTAAGTCTTAGNNGNATGGNAAGAAAGTNTNGGNTGNGCTTACACCACTGTTGAGTATTCTAGCTCTGTCANNAGTTGAATNAGNGCTTTGCGNANCGATGGCATNACATAGGCNGGATTNTGTCTTGCNAGTCTTCCGATGAGGTTGACGGCCGTGACACGATTCTCAAAGACTTCGTCNTTGAGGGCNATAAANAGAGAACGGACGTTCTCAGCTTGNGCCAGGTGCTTGTCAAACTTCTCATGCAGGGANCCAAGAACNGTGTTTCTAATAGTTGCATCTGTAAAGAAGAGNTGAGCAAGNATAGAACTNAACTAAGANAAAGCATTACCTGGATCAGCAATGCCCACAGTCAGCAATTTGTCCAGAACGTCGCTGATTATNTCAATCGCGTGACTACTNGATTGATAGCAGATAGGATCGCGAACAAAGAGGCGGCAACAAGTCAGAGCNGCAGCTCTTCTAACCTCTGCGTGATCGTCTTCAAGATAAGGGACTGCACAGTTTCGTACGAATTCGTTCAAAACGTGACCTGAAAGGCGAGATATGANANTTNGNGNCANATCTTTCGNCATAGGTAGAAGAACCCACCACTGAAGTCAAAAGAGCCTAACGTTGTAAGTGCTAGCGAGAGGAGATCGGCGTTCTTCTCATGGAACTGCTCAAGTCAGCTAAGGGTACAGGATCTGGCGACACTTGAGACTAACTTGGGTTAAAGCAACACTTGACCCTACGTTTAAGGCGTCAGGTCGGCTAACTGTCGGGGGCGCCCCGAGGGGTCGGTAGGATTGGCCGCTCAATACTTGTGAAAGAAGATCCAACAGCCGGTCTAGTGACTTGTCAGGCAACATCCATAATAACCAACGAGAATACATACCTTGGATCGTCTTCAGAAGGGGTGGAATGTGTTTGGCGATAATGACAAGAGCATTCTTGAGTGGTTCACTCAGTCCACANCTCATCATGAGGTCAAGTTGATCGTGAAGGAGCTTTGTGAGATTTGGGCCAACTGCCGATGCTAGCATTCCTATACACTGAAAGAGAGGTTCTTCAGAGGGCGCGTTCTTGCGNCTGTGAAAGGAATGATTAAGACATTGAGTTACTGAGACGTGGGATAACTCACCCTCTCCCCTGTAGACCAATTTTGATATGTGCCATTATGGAGTCGAGGAAAGGCTTCATGTCACTTCCAACAGCGTTCGCGGTGTGGCCGATGGCAATGAATGCTGGACTGGGTCAGTTTGAGGTACGGTTCCTCGTTCATTCAAGCGCACCGTAATTTCGCTCCTGTGGTTTCTCGAGCTGTGTCAAGAGGTGGGCCATTGCCTTGTGAAGGAAGTGTTCTGTGAATGTCTGTGTGTCGTATGCAGCGAGCGAGGGGATCATAGTGATGACCATTTTCCGAATCAAAGGATCCTTGTGTGATTTGAAGCGAATTACTTGTTCAGCAATGTCTAAATAGTTCTCTCGCATGAACTGTTCACAATGATGATTAGACGCCGTATAAGCCGACCGCAGCACAGCTTACCATCCCAGCATGAAGTAAAAGCTCTCTATACGTCAATAACGACCCGTGAACAACATCCATCGAGTTACTCTTGAGGCCTTGCTGAGCATCTTGTAGTATCTTGAATAGATAAGGACTTCTAGCCTGACGTTCTCTTGTCGTAATGATCTCAAGACAGGCTGCCAACAGCTCTGAGGCGCCTTCTCGGATGTGGACCCGTGGGTCACGTAAAGGGATAAGAATNTTGTCAAATACGACGTTGATATGTGGATGGAAGTAAGTTGGGCTGTTGCGTGCTAGNTCCTTAAGAATAAGGACNCCAGCATGACGAGGGGATTCGTGTTTATCGGGCTGTATCAGGTCGATGGCTGCTTGGACTTCGTAGTCCATGAATCGTTCACCAAACGCTGCGCCGCCAATCTCGGCTATTTGTCCGAGAGTCTTCGAAGCAGCAAGCATGAGGCCGACTTCGTGGTTTGGTAATAAGTGCTTAACATAGTTGTAGAACCGGAAGAGGTTGCGCTTCTGCTCGATAGTCTCTTCAGACTCGATTCCAAGCAGATAATCTACCGCGTAGTTGAGTTTTGGGGTGACTGAGGTTAGAAGTGGTAGACGTACCTATAGCAATAAGTCCACCATATGCCTCTGCTGAATTCGTGCTGTGCGTAAGCTCGAAGAGTCTCTTGTTAATAGTTTCGTCCCAGATCTTCGAGGCAGCATCGGAGGTCATATCAGAGACCTCAGTTGATACCTACTCATTTCCAGGTGAGAACGATGGTCCGGCAAGGATGTAAGACTTACGAAGCGACGCAGCTCTAATGCATACTGTACTCGGACGTCGAAGGCACGATTCTTGAGACCATTGAAGATGTTTTCGAGTTTTGCCACCGGCGTTTGTGCGTTCGACGGCATCGTCGACTGGCCTGAGTCTTATAGACACGAGGTCGGTAGAGGGAGGATGAGTGTGAGTTGTAGGTCGTTTTTGGAAGGCAGCTGAGGTATGATGGTATTGCGATCACCCTGGGCGCGCGTCCACATGACCTCTCAGAACGATGACGAACTTCGATCATCGGCCTGATGGTCTAGTAGTATGATTCCTCGTTCGGGAGATTTGAGTTCTTCAGAACTTACACAGTTCAAAATCGAGGAGGTCCCGGGTTCAATTCCCGGTCAGGCCCTTGAACGTGAAAACCCCCACATTTTTACCTATGTATTTTGACTCAAGCAAACGACACATCAGTGAGCAAGCATAGTTTGCCATCGTCCATTTTTGCCGTTTCTCGTTTCTGTCAACGAAAACACAGTATAATAACCTTCCCTTTAGCTTCAGGTTTCTTACTCCAGCTCAATCCGAACGCTTGAACACTCGGCACCCAGCTGCGAGTAAGTACTTACGAACGGTGACAGCGGATGTTAGACAACCTCTCGAAACCTATCGGCCTGATGGTCTAGTAGTATGATTCCTTGTTAGGGCTATTTAAGCAATATCGAGGAGGTCCCGGGTTCAATTCCCGGTCAGGCCCTTAGTGTAGGGTTATTGAGCTCAGTTTTTAGCATTTTACTATTAGTTCAGCGTATATAACATTTCGCAAAACACACCACATATCGTCAGATGGTGTACTCGCTGAAATCAGTTTTTGTTGTTCTGTCATGATATACCACTGTAGCTATAGTGCTCTAAGGAAACTTTGCCCCTGACGGCCTGATGGTCTAGTAGTATGATTCCTCGTTCGGGAGATGTAAATCTTCAGGCTTCTATGAAGCTGATTATCGAGGAGGTCCCGGGTTCAATTCCCGGTCAGGCCCTTTTTGTCATTTCAAACTCCCTCAGAGACTCGAACTGAGGTGGACTATCTGGGACTCAATGCCACCGAATAATTTTATGCGGCCTGATGGTCTAGTAGTATGATTCCTTGTTAGGGCATCCCGTCGTTTCGAGGAGGTCCCGGGTTCAATTCCCGGTCAGGCCCTCAACCCTTTGGCACTTTTTCGCAACTTTTGCTTTTTACCTGGGCAAATTTTACTTAGGTGCGGCTCTGTGACGTCTGTGGACATTCCGCATGCCTTCAGGCTCTGCAGTGATAAAAAATCTGATCAGATTTTTGCCGAATAAACAATATAATTTATCTACTTCTAGGCAAACCCTGATTGATACCGCAGTGTGTGGGCTGTGCTCCGCAGTGGCCGTCCTTCTCCCATCAAACACGCCTAGCACGATATAAGATACAGCATTCAATAGCACCTTGGACCATCCGCAGTTCTGTTCCTCCTCTCCTAGAGCCCAGTACCTTTTGGCTGTGTAGGTTGGAGTCGCGTATAATTACTTGAGACAAAGTTACCCAAGCTCTCGACCATGATTCTGCCAGGCCAGACCCCAGCGCCCCCTGTTCCGGAAAAGGTGAGCTCCAAGATGTGCGTGGATCCAAAAGGCAGGCGTTTTAACATGGGTGTTTTTTCCCCAGACCGAGAACTCCAAAGGCACCGAGAAAGAAACTACTACCACTGTCATCGTCATGGAAAACCCTCCGCCTTATACTCCCGGTCCTGAGCGGAGAGCTACATTCAGGTCGACGAGAGCTCCGCCGCCAGTGCATCCATCAGGGACAATCACCGAACGCAAGACCACTGCGCCTCCTCTACCGAGCGTGTGTCAGGTACACCTCTTCTCCCATAAAGAAGATATATCAGGTTAGGAAACTCTATAGACCGATGCTGCTTCTTGAGGACGAGAATTTGATTTTTGGAATGGAACCTTCAGGAACATTTCATATTGACCCGTCTACACCGGC
>JANIEX010001055.1:0-14237 GCA_027627405.1 Leucocoprinus birnbaumii | reverse complement strand
AGTGTTCGTAGTGGGATGCGCATAGGGACCAGGTGCAGGTGCGGGGACGTTGGTAGAATACGGGTACGGGTTGGGCGGGAGGGATGGAGCGGGGGGTGCGTACGTTAGCTGAGCACGTGGTTGAGTTGTAACAGCTTGAGCACGGCTTATGCTCGCGACTGGGGCGGTACTCGTGGCAGCCACAATTCTCTCCCTTTGAGCGGAGAGATCAGCACTATTCGATCCCTTGTAGTCCGAGGGAGTGAGTTTGACAAAGACAAGCGCCTCCTTTACAAGACCCTGAGTAGCCAAAAAGTCAGCATACTCAAAGTATCGATCGTAGAGGTTCGCGAGCTTGTAGGTCTTCACAGCGGCGGCTTCGGTTCCAGGAGCGGCGGTGGCGAGTTGCCCGTCGTTGTATTTGGTGGCGGAACGGAATACCGTGACTTTCTCAATGAAGCTTTGCAAGGCATGAGCGTGTGCTGAATAATACGACCCTGCAGACCTGTTCTCTCCTCCAATCAAACTCTCCTCCTCCTCCAACAGCTCCTCTACCCAAATATTGACCAGACGCTCGAGACGAGCAGAGGCGAGATACGTGAGAGTAGCATTCTTGCGATAAGCACCGGCCTTGGCACGGATATCGGGATCTTCGGAATTTTTGGCGACGGTGAACTGGAATTCGAGCCGAGCGCCGAGTTGCTCTGCCAACCCGGGGAATTCTTCGGGGGTGGCAAAAGTACAGAGAACAACGAAGATTTCTTGCCATTCCTGTAAGTCGGCATTCTGAACGATATCGGCAAGGTCGTTTGTGACGATGGATTGGAAGAGACGTAGATAAGGGAGGGCGGTGGTGCGTCGCTCGAAGTAGGCCTTTTGAGTGCGCTGTAAAAGCTCTGGACCACCACGAACAGCGAGGAGGATAGCGTCGGCGTAGCGTTCTGACGACAAACAGAGAGAGACCGCGGATTCAAAGTCTCCCAAAACGAGAGCTTTGGTCACCAGGCGGTCGGTCTCGGACTCGTCAGCGGGGTAGATCTTAAAGCTATTGTTCTTCAAAACCTCGGATGAAACAGACGATGGACCAGAACCGATGGTGGCAGCAACAGACGAGTCAAGGCCATAGTTGGTGTGAGGGACATGAACGGTATGCGATGCGCCGTCTTGAGCAACGCCGACGGTATTGAAAAAGTCAGCACCAGTGTCGAGTTGAGGGGTACCAGGACCTTCGTCGTCACCGAACAGACTGGGTACTGTGGTCGTCGACTCTCCATCAGTCCTTAACCCGCTCGCAGCGTCGGAGTTGACACTTGCGCTAACTTCGGAAGGAGTCTTCTCGCCAGCTCCCTCCTCGTCATCGGAAACTTCCTGACGCTCAGGCTCGGCGAATGACACAACGGGCTCATGCGCACGTTCCTCTACAACATCCTCCTCCGACGCAGTCTTGGCCAACTTCAAGATCTCAATCGCCTCCGCTACACGAGCGGCCACTTCTGATTTCGAGAAACCGAGGAGCGTGACGAGCTCATCGCGCGAATTGGCGTTGAAAAGGCTCAGAAGCGCTTTCCACCCCTCATTACTTGTACTAGTACTCTTCTCCTCCGCCAGCGCCTGCAAAGTATCCTTCTCGATGGCGGTCTGAAGGTTATTGACACGCTCGACCAGGTCCTGCTCGGTAGTAACTTGGCGGATGTGAACGACGCTGCTCTGGTTTTTGCCCTGAGCATTGGGCAGGTTCGAGACGGATATGAGCTTGCCCCCAAAGCCGAACGAGCTCGAGACGGGGCAGCGGAGCCATTTGGGTGGCTGCTTGAGGGAGAGTGTCTTGCCTTGAGACTGCTGGGCGAAACCAGGAACGTCGAAGACGTCAGAGCCGTCGGCTTTGGCGGTCGCCTCTCGTCCAGGAGCGATGGAAGGTTCGTTGGTTGTTTGGATGGAGTGAATGCCGATAGTGCCATCGAAGAAAGCAGTGGCGAGGAGATCCGGGTTGCGAGGACACCAATCAACTTGGAATGCCCAGTTATCGTGAGAAGGAAGCTACATTGCAATGATTAGCGTTTAAGACTCAGTGGCGGATGTCACGACATACCTCGCCGATGATTTCTGATGTCTGTGGATTCCAACACAGGGCGCGGTTATCCTTTCCACACGAAAGCAGGAGGTCGGCATCCTGTTTGCACCACGAAAGCGAGAGAACGCCTTTATCGTGACCAGTGAGGATCTAGTACGAAGTTAAAAAATGTCAGGACAGCAAACATGATGCTCACTTTCTCTGGCGCACGCGCATTACGGAGATCCCACACCATGATGATTGGAGACGAATCATCCTCAGACGCTGTTACGAGTCGTGTTGCCTGCCGAAAATTAATAGAGCCCAAGTGAAATGTTGTTTAGGACTCACATTATCTGGGTGCCAAGCGATATCGCTCATGCCTCTTCTCCCGCCAACAGCTAGTCCTCCACCAGTGGCCACCTGGCCAGCGAGTGTTCCAGCACCACCACCGTATGCCAAAGCGACAACCTCCCTCTTTCCCCTCAAATCCCAAACGACCGTATATCCGGTGCTACTGGAGCCCGCGAGAACGTACTGTACTTGCTGATTCCATGCGACCGATGTGATCTCGTCAAGTTTTGTACTCCGCGTACCAGGGGTGGGTGTGTAGGGTTTGCTTGGATCTTTCAGGTCCCATATGTAGACCTTGGAAACGTGAGACCAGAATATGAATCAAAAGATAATTAAGAGAGCCCACCTCGCCGCTAACGCCACCTGACGCGAGAAGGCTTGACTGGATCGGGTTGAAATCAAGGCCGCGTACTGGGCCGGTGTGTGTTGTGTTGCGCAGGATCAACGAATCAGAACTGCGTCAAATTAAACTGTGATCTCAACTAAAGTAAAAAAACACTCACCCTTGACCAGCAAGAATTTTTGCAGGATCCCACAGCGCGAGTTCTCCACTCTCAAGACCAGCTGCAATCACACCCCGAGGCCGTGATGGGTCGACATAACCCCAGGCGAGACGATTAAATCTACAGGCATTCAGTCCAGACATCAAATAAGAGTAAAATCAATACTCACCTCGAGGTGTCCGTCACTGTGCCCTTCGGCCCTCTCGCAGGATCAGCCCCCAGCTCAAACTCGTGTTTGTCCAAAAAGTCAGGGGCCCATATTTCGAGCTGGCTCTCGTTGCTGAACGACTCGTCGAGGGCGCCGGCGACGGTTCCGGTGGCGAGGAGGGGCAGGGATGCCTCTGGGGACCAGGCAAAGGTGGAGGTCCTGTGGATTTCCTTAAGTTTCATGAACGATTTCTGAGAAGATGGAATATCCACATCATCCTGACACGTCGTATCTCGTCGTCGCCGGCCCTTAACATCACGTGTTGATCATCCCGTGATTTCACCTTTGATCTCGTTTCGTCGAGTCTCTGCGCGATGTTTCGTGTTCTTCGCTTGTCATCCATACCAGCGCGAATTCGTCATGTGCGGCCCATCCCTCCTCTACAGCGAGACCTCCCATCCAGGCTGTACACCACGAATAAGACACAAAGCCACGACCTGACTTCGAGCCTAGAAGCTCCAGAAATCTCGGCACCACCTCCTCTCCCCGAATTACCTCCGCCAGTCAAAGGCTGGCCGACATTCTGGATACATGCAAAAGACGCGGACACTTATCTTTATCCCCTATACTCTCGGGGCTGGGGCGTTCGTTTCCTCCCAAGGAAATACTATAAACCACATAACGTCAGTCACGGAATACTTTCCACAAATGACACTATCTAACTCTGCTTCCAGGATCGATACGTTGCACACCTGACCACAGACTTCACACTATGCAATTACAACTGCGCGTCTCAATTTCTCTCAGACATAACGTCGATCTGCCAAGAAGAAAAAGTTCGTCTTCTAATTCATCCATTCGTTCAATACTGATTATTATCCAGCATCATCTCTCCTCGTTCTCCCTTCTCAACGCGGCAGGTCAACGGCCAGTTCTCACAGTTTTTATCCAAACACACACCGCCATGCGTCCACGTTGGAACGAAGAAGACCCCTCTGCCGATCCACCGCTCTCCCGCCGTGTACCCGGTATAACTCGACGCGACATGCGCCTCGCCCTTCGCATAGAAAAACTCTACGACGCTTATCAGCATTCCGGCAAAGCTCTCGACATTAGAGGCAGGAAAATCAGACAGACTTGGGAGACGCCAAAGTGGGAGTATCTCATCAGTCGCTTCATCAGAAACACGTTGAATGACCCGATCACTTCACCGGAGGAGGAGAACGAGAAGTTGTATCAGGTTATAGCTGCTTCTAGTGACAAGGAAGCTGTGGGTGAGGAGCGTGACTTTTCGTTGTGGAAGAAAGACTCGGATGGGCCTATCAGATGCCACGCATGCGGAGGACCTCATAAGATTCAGGACTGCAAAGTACGCTCGCAGTATCCTCCCTCTACTCTTTGTTATCTATGCCTCGAGCCGCATTGGTGGCTCGACTGCCCCACTAGACAGAGTCACGGTACCCACTGAGCTACTTTCACCCGATGAATAGACTTTGTTTCGACTCCACGCCTGGCGCGAGAATTCAGCATAAAAAGATGTAATTGATACAAGAATGTAATCATAAACGACAAGACACTTCGACTTCTTCAGTGACCCTCCACTTTCCCGAGCCCAAGTACCTCCCTCACCNTCTCATCTCTCAAAACCATCTTAACCTTATGCGAAACTGGTGACCTTCCAGCTACTAAATCTTCATACCGACNTGTTGGTACACGTTCCTCGGGAATAGTCTCCATCCTGAACGCCCAAAGAAGAAATGCGAATACTATGAATATCTCACGTTCAGCGAGTCGTACACCCGTACAGATACGACGGCTATGAGGGAATTAATGNGAGCAANGAAGTACGAAATCATTATTCAAACANACCCTGCTCCAAACGTCCAATGATCACGTTCCATAGGATTTGACAGGTTTGCAGAATCCGAAGAGAGCACCTTGTCATTCATATATCGCTCCGGCTAGATNAGGACATTCCTGATGTTATGTGACGTTCTTCTAGCTTCATTCGTCACTTACCTTGAACACTTCGGGATCAGGGTACCTCTCAGAGTCACGATGAATAGCGTACTACAAGCATACGTCAATCCTCTTCTATTCGGTTCGATCGACTTNACTCACGGTGTTCATAATAATCAAAGTCTCCTTTGGAATGAAATATCCTCGATAAACAAAGTCCTCAGTGCTCAAGTGCGGAGTCCCGAGCCATATCGGATTATAAAGTCGCTCCAGCTCCTACGGTGNAAANGANACGTGTTTTNTTCGTCATTCCNGAAACTATCAGAGGAGCTCACCTTGATCAGCGATCGTACATAATTCAGACTTCTTTCATCCCTCCAATNCGGCAGCCGATCACGNCCGACCACTCTATCCAGCTCTCCTTGCGCTTTTACTTGTACCTNCGGCAAATCAGGGATGACCGTGACGAACCAACGCATAACTGGTGTGACCTAGCGACTNCAAGGANTAGACGTTCAACGATTTAATGTGTACTTGAAGATCACTCACGGAGATTAATCCAGGGATGATGAACGCCGCACAAAGCATGATGATATCCAGACGATCCAGGCACTCAGCTTCCCTCGTTTCCAAGAGNTGTTTTATCAAGCATTTGGGAACGTTCTCTCCCTTCTTCANACGATCTTCAGTGCGGTCCGCCANCTCGCCTATAATCTCTACGAGCCCATCGTGTACTCGCTTTGCTCTCCTCGTCNTTNAATTTGGAAAATACTGGAATAACGGGATGAAATCGACCATGTTCGACGTCGGACGTGTACAGTCGCTGTAAATCATACTACAGTTGGCCTTCGTCTAANNCCATTTACTAGAAGTCACTCACGCAAATTCCCAGAGTAGCTCCAAAAGCCTGTCATATGTCGCTTTNGGTAACTCTTGTCCTGGTCCAATAACGACTCCGAGAACATTCATGATCGCAAAGTAATCCAATGCCGGGAACGGATTGACTCCGCAACTACTCTTCCTGTCATGACAAATATGCTGAAGCATCGTTTTGCCTTGAGCAAGGAATCGATCCATATATCCATCCACAGCGTTCTTCCTGAGCCACTGTACAGCAATCCTTCTGTGCTTTCTCCTAGTTTCACCGGTCGGCCACCAGGTATTAGACAACTAACAGCGGGCCAGAAGACTCACCACCTGTCATTATACGGAGTTGTGATAACTGCCCGGCCCGAGAGTACGACGCCTGCTTCGATGAACATATGTTTTCGCGAAGAAAATATCGACCCATTGTTCACAAGTATATCTTTCACGACGTTGGCGTCCGATAGGACGATGACCCGCTGATTTCCGAGCCACATTTCGTAGAGAGGGCCAAATCGTTTTGACCATTGGTACATGACTCGTTCTGGGTTTGTCGTCATGAACGGTAGACATCCTAGAAGAGGCTGGTGTTTAGACGTTTCGTATCACTGACTCAACTGACGAGACGTACCGAAAACAGGAATTCCAACAGGACCTGGAAGCTCCAGATGCAACCCTTGCTTCTCATGTTGCGTTGCTCGAAGTTTCCATTGCAAGAAAGCGTACAGGGCTACTATCCCTGACAGTAGGGTAAAGAACATCTTCAGGTAGACCAAAGGATCTGTGTTCTTGTGCGAGGCTCGCTGGATCCTTCCTTGAGTAGCACCATTTAAATAGGGAAGAAATGAACTACTAGCGAATTCGGGGTATACAAAAAACAGGCGCTTCGGGTTAGACTCTCCCATGGGAGTCCACTAAATCTAGTTTACGGCCATCCCGCCACCAGCATTATATTAAGCATCTCAAATTTGTGACTATTTCACACGGCGCATGAGTTCCGTGGATACTATCACCCCCCTTCTGATTTTATACTGACTTTGTTCATTTTTCGAGAGGGATTGCCACCTGCTAAACGACTAGTTTTCCCAATCATCGTGACACTTTGCTGGAATACCTCTCTCAGAAGGGATCAGACGCTGCATAGAAAACGCTCCGGGCATCCGATGTGCCGGTAGAGTCAATCCTCGTCAGTATCTGCTCGGAAGCGAATTCGGCTCCTACAGATAACAATGTCTGTCTAGTTTCACTCCGGGAGTGGATCAGGCTCAAGGTTCCAGTACGTCGTGGTGGGCGAGAGTCAGTGAGAGCGACTTTGATGAAACGACTGTTGATGTAGTAATCATTTCCGGGAACTCGTATTTTCATCGTCCAGAAATTGAAAGAGTCGGAACATAACTAGACGAGTAGCTCAACTTCGGCTCCTGTTCGCTTCTGAGCAGGCTATAACGAGAACTGTATATACCCTTGGTGTGGTTTACTTGGCCCAGACTTACTGGGACCCAGCCACGCCGTCGGAAACGACTTTCCCAACAACGGACCGCCTATTTTGAGCTCCATCTCTTGAGGAGCCAGCTAACATACCGCAATGTGCCGCGGTATCTAAAAGGGTCGACTTGTAGCGAACAAGGGGACAATTACCGGAGGTTCAGGGTTTTGAGGGCATAGAGCTGGCGAAGATACTAGAACTGAGGGAACTTCTCTTTCGAGCCGTCATTATTCATTATGTTATAACCACGAAGGGCCGCAAGGCGTAGTGTGAGGTTCAGCTCCTCTACATTCCATCTGTCAGTGAAGTCAAGTGAGCACGATCTATTATCTGCTTGATTAATGGACCCTCACCCTATCCTGAACTCAGTGAGTTGCGAAAACCGGTAATTTTAAATGGACTATCGAAAGATCCACTTGTGCGTAGCTATTTCACAGAGGCAACGATTGCTCTCCTTTCGTACTCGGGTATAGCTCTGTTAATCAGAGAAACTGATATACGTCGATACAATCATACTGTTGTAATGAAATCCAGCTCCCTATACGCCATTGAGACTCGGATCGACAAAACCAATTAGTCCCCGAGGGCTCATCTCCAAAGGGGAACGTTAAAATTGAGTGGATTTGAGTGAGGATCATAGTGTGCACCACTCGGAGCTCATATAAACACATAGTGAAATGCGACACAACATGGAGAGAAACCAATCTGGCGGTTGGCTTTTGGGTAGGCCTTGTAGCAACGACTCGGAGCCCTGAGGTGCTTCAAGGCTTAGGGTATTTCGCACAACATCCTCGATATCTCTCTCCAGAGGATTTTCACTTGACATGAAGCAGCCAGGCGGCCAGAGCGTACTCCAATAACGCTGTTTATATGATATTGTATTGGACAGCGAGTTCATGATTTTGTTCCCTGGTGACGAAATCGCCCTCGTGTCGGTGTGGCCTGGGGATTTGGTTCGATCGTGTCACACGGCCACCTGTGCCTCCTGCAAAGTGGCCAATGATATTATACTAAAATAACGATACCTGTTATATACGGCACCTACAAATCGTACCGGAAATCCTGATCCCAACCAATGGAGTTGCTTGCAGTCGTAGAGAAGAAACTGCATGCACATCTCATCTGACCTTTTATTGTATTCTGTTCTACATTCTATAACTAATTAGCAGTGTGACGGGTATGAAATGAATTCGATATGAATGTGTTCTATGAAATCTTTGAATCTAGCAAACAATGGCATCCGTCGCCTAATGTGTTGTAGGTGGCGGATAGTTAGACAGCGAACCGGGATTGCCTCCGCAAACTGGGCCCAATTCGTGCAATGACAAACCTGTTCATCATCAGCAAAATAGTTAAAGGTGAAGACTCGGCGACGTACGGCAACGGGGCTATCAGTGTCATTAAACCAGCGAGAAGGGCAGTAGCTCCGACCGTACCCAGTCTGGTGTACATTGCCCCGGCAAACAACGGGAATACAGCACCAAATGTCGCTCTCATTGCACTATTACCGGCCATGGCAGAGGCAGCGACTGGACGATATGCAGTGACAAGGTACGTGAATGTTGAGGTATAGACGAAATATATCCCCGCGCCAAATGGCACGGAGGCGATGATGGGCACGATCCAGTGCACAGACGGATACGTTGTGAAGGCTAACCAGAAAAGCGCTGGGAAAGAAAAAACACTCGTGTTATTTGGAGCCCGCCTTCATTACTGGAGTTACTCACAAACAGGAATACATATTCCGCCGACTTGGCCCATGTAGAGGCGGGCCTCTGGAGGTAGCTTGCCGTTGTTTCTTTCTGTTATTCTGTCATGAAATCTTGAAATAGGATTAAAAACGAGTAAACCTTGATTTCAAGACTGTCCAGACCTGTTCCACAAGGGTTGTGTTGCAAGGCCCATGAGCAGTCCTACACCGATCCCGAGAAATCCCAGCCCTGTCTCCTGCAGATTGAAGCCATGCTGTTGCTCAAATATGATCGGATAAACTTGGAAGCTTAGGTAGAGGATCCCCATAACTAGAGCGGTCCTGGCNGNGTATAANTTCAAGTNCGGGTNTCNCGAGCTAACAAACCTACCATATATCCAGCATGAACGCCATTTTGTCCAACAAGATAAGTTCTATGAAGAGTAGATAAGAATCAGGATGTCTCGTATCCGGATGACTTACTGAAAGGAGTATAACAGCTGATCAGGATTTCTCTGCTGATCACTCGCCAGTCGTCTTTTCTGTAAGTTTTCTCTGTTTTGTGCTGCTAGTCTATCATACTGCTTGAGTCCGCTTTGGTAGCAATATATAATTGTGAGACTTACTTTCGCACTTTTCTTTTTAAAAGAACTGGTACGAAGGTCTCTGGAACACACTGATACATATGAGCATTTTTTCGGACGGACTCGAAAAAGGGCACAACAGACCAAGTATAAGGCGACGAGTTGAGCAAAACTCCAGGCGATAACGAGATAAAATGTCCATCGCCATTCCAAATGCTAGCAGATCGAAAAGAAAACCGTTGATTTAATATTACTTCCAACTTCTGTATATGAATGTACCTGGTTGATAAAGCTTCATTTCGTCAGAAAGCATTACGTTTTGACCCCATGGAATACGACAACTTACCCGCTGATGAGAGGGCCGATCACAGGGCCGAGGAACGGGCTGATGGTATAAATAGCCATCGGGCTTGAAGTGGATGACTCAGAGCGTGCTCAGCGTCGAGGAAGAAAGAAGTTCCGTACGTTGCTACCTCTCGGTCAGAGAATAAGTCTGTCACGCTGCCGCCAGCAACGCTCAGGAAGGCGGCTCCGCAGAGACCCGTAAATAGCCTGAATACTAAAAAAGTGGCTATGATAATTGACGGGGTAAATACCGCGAATTAAGGGGTTTGACTATTAGCTTACCGATGTCAGGAGCAAATGCCACCGCCCAGCTGAAGGCGAACAACAGTACATAGGACGCGCGATAAATGGGATTTCGTCCGAATACTTCCGACAGCGGTCCGACAATGAGAGGTCCAATCCCCAGGCCCTCGATAAAAAGACTGACGGAAAGCACAGAAACGATCTTTTTGACTTTGAATTCACTTGCAATCCCGACCTCAGCAAATGCAGCCTAGTATGTGGAGTTTAGCTCACGAAAAAGTGGGCAATTTTCTTGCTTACCAAAGTCGAGGTGCAAGTTATGCACAGTGATGAAGCGCTGATCACCAATACCGCCAGCCATTTCCTCCATTTTGCCAAGTTCTGTGGGATTTCGTGTTCGTCAAGGGCAACGATGTCTGGTGAGAGACTCTTCGACAACTCGCCCTTTGCTTCGTTCATCTTGTCAATAGGACGCACCGCCAATGGGGATACGCTGTCAGTGTAGCGGGGAGGTTGTGGACATTCAGAACATGAAAGACCGCATATTTGTATGCTTCTCGCTCGAGTAGTACTGCTTACGAATCGGGGTAGTGATCGCTGTAATCAGCACTGAGAAAACTGACATACTTATGATGTCTGCCGCATTATTTCTCATGACGAAGGCAAAACGGGAAACTCCATTCAGTGATATTCATGGTGTTCTCGCTACATATTAATGTTCGGATCAACCCGAACTTGAAGTAGCCACGCCAATATCAGCCAATAATATATCTCCGGGTCCTTGATCATCATCTTCTACCACTGCGGCCAATTAGGCACTCTAGCACTTGATATCTACAGTGAACTCTAGGGTCAAATAACGATGCCTTAAGAGGTTAAATTACTTGCCCATTGGACTCGAGTTCAATGACGCCAATCATCATCTCTGCTTAAAGATGTTCCCGTGACGCAACGAGCACGTTATCCTTATACAAATCATACGCGGAGGTACCTATATACACCCTGAGCTGAATAACTGTGTGGCTCGGCTTAGATTAGGATGAAATATAAGACGTTGAAAGAAGCATGCACAGAAACACTTCAGCTAGCCTTCACCGGAACACCGGATCGTGGCCTGAATCAAACCAAAAGAAGATATTGCGAGTGGGCCAACCAGCGAAAGAAATCAAATCGAGTCTTTCGGTCTTGCTCGAGCTCAGCACTGGCGGAGTCTAGGCCAGCTTGGTACGAGCAGAAATAACTTACTCACAAGCTTTTCACCGTTCGTACGATGAACTGACCAGTTATTACAAGGCGAATCGTGATTGTCTCCGCAGTCGGGGCCCGATTCGGCGAATAATAAAACTGTTGACCATCAGTGAAATTCAAAGATCATCGGCTCAGTCACTGACGGCAAAGGTGCTATAGTCGTCATCACGCCCGCAGGTAAGGCCGTTGTACCGACCGTTCCTAATCTGTTGTACATCGCCCCAGCAAAGAGAGGAAATATGGCACCAAAGGTTGATCGCATTGCAGTATTTCCTGCCATAGTCGAGGCAGCGATCGGACGGTAGGTGGTGACGAGATACGAGAGTGTTGAGGTGTATACAAAGTATATACCTGCGCAGAGCGAGACGGAAGCAATGATCGGTACGATCCAGTGGACGGAGGCATACGTTGTAAAACCCAACCAAACCAGAGTTGCTTGCTTACGAGCACAAAATCAGCTTCGTGAGATCATGTCTGATGATCATAACTACTCACCGATCGGGTTGCGTACTGCTCCTGCCTGTCCCACGTAGAGACGAGCTCCAGGCGCAGCTTACCCTCATTCTGTTCTGCAATTTGCTGGTGAAACCTTCCGTAAAGTGTTGAACCGAGTATACTTGACGAAAAAAGGAGTTCATTGCACCTGTTCCGAGATGGCTGGGTAGCAAGGCCAAGTGAGAGACCGACTCCCCTACCGAGGAACCCCAGTCCCGTCTCCTGTAGAGTAAAACCGCGTTGTTTCTCAAATATTATGGGATAGACCTAGAGGGCCAAGTAAAGAATCCCCATGACGAGCGGCGTCCTGCAGGCATGTCACCTCAAATACGGTGGCGTAAGGACATCCGCTCACCATAAGTCTAACATTTTATCCAAAAATGGGAGCTCTGTGTTATATATATTAGTCGAGGGGATTGTAGTGTACAAATGGCTTATTAAAAGGTGTATAGCAGCTTGTCATGGTTTCGCTGAAGATTTTCCACCACTCATTGCTTTGAGTTCGCCTGTTCCTCGGGTTTGGTAGCCTACGACTAAGTCAGAGTTGAGACTAGAAATGTGACGATGCCTCCCACTTCCGAGCTTTTTTCTTCGAGAGGATTGATGCATAGGTCTCCAGAACACACTTGGCGGTAACAGTATAATTTTTCCTGCGCACATGACAGACTGAAATATACCACAAATAAAGTGACGAGTTGAACAAAACTCCAGGCAATGGCAACATAGAATGTCCATGGCCAATGTAGATACTTGAGTGCGCGGAGAATCAGAAATGCTTCCATTCGATCAATGCGAAACGGCTTGCCTGATTGATAAAGCTTGATCCGTGACTAATATATGTTCGCGCATGAGTACAGCTGGCAATCGGTTGCCCACCTGCTGATGAGAGGTCCGTTCGCTGAGCCAAGGAACGAACTGGTGGTAAAAGCACCTATCGGACTTCGAGTGGATCAGGGCATGTAGAAAATGTGGCTGCAGAAGTTTCATACCTAGCTACTTCTCCGGCAGCGAGCATGTCGGATATACTCCCTCCAGCAACACTTAGCAATGCTGCACCGGAGATACAAGTTAAAAACCGAGAAACCAGGAACGTGGCTGGAGAAATATGTCATCAGTATCCTTATTCCAAAAAAAGCTTACGAAGTCTGACTGGTGTTGGGAGCAAATGCCACGGCTCAAGACAACATGTAGGAGACTCGGTAAATAAAATTCCTTCCAAAAACCTCTGACAGAGATCCGACTAGGGGGAGGCTGATGCCCAAGCTTTCGATCAAAAGGCTAACAGCAAGTACGGAAATGATCTTTGTTACCCCGAACTCATTTGCAACTCCACTTTCCGCAAATGCAGCCTAAGAGGAGATTAACCATCAAACAAGATAGGAATTGTGAATCTCACCAAAGTCGACGTGCAAGTAATACACATTGACGAAGAACTGATCACCAAAACTGCTAGTCATTTTCTCCAGTTCGGTAAGCTCTTCGGGTCCTCGTGTGCTTCAAGGGCCACGTCGTTGGGTGCCGTCAGTTACTCGGTCTTAGCATCGGCTGTGTCCATCTCAATTGGAGGAATAGGTGATGACGTTTGTTGAGGTATCAAAACTGGGAAGAGTCTGAAACAGAAAAGAAGGACTCGTCATTTACATATCCTTCCTGAGATGAACAATGTTTATGAATCGGGGTAGTAAATTTCAGTGGAATCGATTTGCCGACATTTTATGACATGTGCATGCATGCCTCGTTGTCCGTGGTGGCGAAAGCGAGAGAGTGTTAATTTTAAACATTATTTCGTTACATGTTTGTACAGTGGCGATGATTCGGATCAAGCGGTTCGCAGGTCAATTCAGCATGCTGCTGCCATTCGTTTGACCCAGAAAAGTACTTTAGTTCAGTGACGAGTCAGTCGAGTGCACTTCATCAGCAATTACTGAAAGTAGTAAACCAGACCCCCTACTACGTCGCATCCCTGGACTTGCTTCAAAAATCACATCACTCAGAATCTGAATAGATATGGGAGCGCCGACGCGTGAGCCTGGGGTGTGGGTTATCAATAGCTGCCTCGATCGTTATAGGACGATTCAGTTGAATCGTGCTCCGACACGAGCTCAAAACTTGATGTCATATTTGAGAATACTGATGAGAAGGCTTAATAATAGTATTTTCTATGACATGGTGGCAGTATTCTATTATCGGACGACATTTCTCAAGGCTCACACGGAAGACCATTGGGGTACCATCCAAGGACTGTATACCCGCCATGTCCGACGGGAGTAAAATTCATCAGCGGTAAAT
>JANIEX010001054.1:0-14242 GCA_027627405.1 Leucocoprinus birnbaumii | reverse complement strand
GCCCTTTCGCAACAGCAGCGGCGGGCACGGCATCGATCTGCGATTGAAGTGCGTGGTGGTTTCTTGCCAGGGATCACAGCAGCTGATCGAAGCAATTCTGATTCTGTATCTTGTTTCGCAGGTTCGGTCGTCAAATAGGCTTTCTGGCTTCTTCAACAATCTGATCCACCGTCGAGAGGCTCCCCTTGCCTCCCCCGCTCGCGAGACTATCGCTGAAGACCAGGGCCCAGCCAAGCCATCCAGCGAGAAAGCAGCTCGTCCAGACTCCCCTGCGGTAACTCCAGCAGCACCACCACCACCATCATTGCCTCCACCGTCTCTCCAGGAACTTGGCCTATCTTTATCCGTAGTGACTTCTGACCTTTCGCCCACGCATTTTTCCACTCCCCCCGCCAGTGGTGCATTTCTAGCTCCACATTACTTGCTACTATGTCATGCTCAAGGCCTGGATGTGCTGCCTCTCACGTCTCCTCCAGCATCTCAGCCTTATGCACTGGTCCGGAGAGTAGCATTCAAGAGTGTTGTGGTGATGGAACACCGAGGTGTATTAGTGGCAATAGCCGGAAGACGGGACGGGGTGAGGGTATATGCGCTCGAAGAAGTAAAGAAGGCCATCGAATGGCGGATAGATGTCGAGATTCGCAGGGAACGGGAGCGCTTACGGCGAGAGGCTGCAAAACGAGCGACTTCTAGGCATGAGAACGAAATCCGCGACTCTGGCGAGAAAGTGCGCAAGGCGAGCCTTTCCACCCCGCCACCAACCGACAGCAACCTCAAATCTCTTCTTCGGAAGGCATCTCACGGTAGCATACCTCGCTCTCCAGCCTCTTCAGTACCACCACCACCCCTCGTTCCCCGCGCACCCCGAACTCCGACACGCAGCAGAAGGAAGTCACGTATTCCTTCGCTACAGGTCTCCCAAGAGCCTTTGGAGTCTCCTCAGCAGCCTTCTGGCCAGCCACCACCTTACACGAGTCCCACAGATACTCAGCCGACCCCCGTCCTAAGAAGTCAACCTTCGGCGCTTTCTGTGAGAGCGCGGGCACGAAGCAATTCAGTCAACCATGTGCTTGCTGGGGTCTCTGCTCTAGCCCGGAATGGCGAAGGGTCGACGTCTATGGAAAATCATGCTAAATCCGATGACTGGGCAGGCTCTAGCGATGATGAAGCCATCGATATTCGTGCAGCGGCTAGCGGCAGTCAGGCCCTGGACGAGCGGACGAGTGCGACGCTTTCGGCTAGCCGAAATACTTCGATCCCTGCTATCCCTGCCATCCCTGCCATACCCACTACAGTCTCACAGCCTACACATAGACCTCGCTCTTCAACGAGTAGCTCACGCAGGCGAAGACCATCAAATCTCGATCTTTCCGCAACCCGTAACATCCCTATTCAGAATCCGGAGCCTTCCCCCGCTCCTACTCTGCTGACTCTCCGACAAGCTCTACAACAACTACCCGCAGAGGTCAACTCACCAGATCCATTTGATGATGCCGACATTGACGATGATGAAGATGAGAACGATGGTAGAATCAGTCTGACACAAGCCCTTATGGAAAGCCGTATTCCAGATCTACCACCGCCAGGCACTGTGCAGCCTCAGGAGCCCATTATACTTGGTGCAATCCAGGTTAGCAGTCCAAGGTCGTCTGAAGGGGACGGTTCAATTGCAAGCGAACAGACTCATGGCACTCAGAGACGACGAGGCTGGTCTGTGATGCTTCCAGGGTCTCCACTGCACCGGTCTTCCAGTCAAAGGATAGTTTCATCCTCCTCCCACAATCTCCCTCAAACTACTTCTTCCATCACAGGCACATCTAACGACGCTACGCAACCTAATGCCCGTTCCTCAAATTCACCCTCATCACGGTCGAATACCCTCCCAGTCCCCACAATTAGATCCTCAGCATCCGCCGACCCATTGACTCCCGCTGTATCACCATCTCGCGCCTCCACAGCCCCATCAGCCGCGAATTCAACGAACTCACGGTCGTCACGGTTTATACCAAGAATCATTAGTAACGCACTCGGCAGGCGGTCAGATGAACGATTACCTCCCACGATCTCTACTATTGACGCAGATACGAGTAAATGGTTAAGTGCACCTCCCCCTCCTCCACCCGCCCCACCTCCAAAATTGGAATATGTCAAACTCCCTGGGACCAAAGGCGCATTGATGATCAAGGCTGTAGAAACACAAAAGAAGAGGTATGCCCATATCAGTATTTACGTAAACGCGATTTAACCTTTCACAGCTTCCTTGCTATTCTCTGCGGAGATAATGGCGAAAAGGTCGAGTTGTTTGCAGGCACTTATCGTACTGCTCTTGGGCTTTCAAGAACGTTTATACTTCCGGACTCGCCTCGATCTTTGGAGTTACAACTCCAAGGTGACGATCTTGTCGAAGTGTTCTTGGTTTTCTCGCAAAACGTTTTTGGGCTTGAGCCAGCAACCGTTAGAGTTCGAGAAGTCCGGATAGGAAGGGCAGAACGACGTGCGGCTCGTCGCCGAGCTCGCGAGAACCGGTCGGAAGAGCCCTCCAATGCTGACCATGAGGGCAACGAAGACGACACAAACGCCAGTGTCAGCCTCGGTGTTTCCGTTGCTGTTGCTTCAGGAGATATACCAACCAGGCCATCAACCCCACCTCTTGTTGCTACTGAACATCCCGATGCTCCAGACGAATCTCGCGTCGGCCATTCCGAGCCTGGTCCCTCAACCTCAACGCATCCTGCAGATGAACTCGTGGCAGTTGTCACTGCGCAAATGGGCCCTTACACCACCTTCCAACAACTTAGCTTCGCGCCTCATTTCCCCCTAGCTTCAATCGCAGACGAGTATATTATACCCCCGACATACCCCGACTTCTTAAATCACCGGGATGAACATGAACAAGGTGAAAATACCAACAACAACAGAGGCTCCGACCTTGTCCCATCACAGTTCTCCCCGCCAGGACTACCAATACCTCCTCCTTCGGGCCCTACACAGTGGTATTACAAAGACCCCAAGGGTGTTATGCATGGTACGTGTTTGGGCTAAACTACATAGGCATCACTTAGGTTAAGCAAAATAATTCTAGGACCTTGGCCATCAAACCTCATGCAAGCGTGGTACCGAGATGGATTATTACCGTCTGACCTTCCTATCCGACGTGAGGGAGAAACAGAGTATACTCTCCTCCGAGATCTTAAACTACAATGTGTGGACCCCGCCCATCCTTTCCGCTCGCCAACGCCACCACCCACCACCGTTAACGCACCCTCGGCCTCATCACATATGGAGAAGCCCCTTTTACCCCCGATTTCCCTTCTATCTCAACCTAAGCATTTTGGTCCTCCTGCCCTTTTTTATTCCTCGCGAGGGGGACATAGTACTGCGATTGTTGACGCTCGGGGACGCTCAGTTCTAAAGGGCCGCTTTGTTTGGAGCAACGATGAAGCTCGGGACGACGCCGGAGTACCAGCTGGTAAAATGGGCGATGTGAAACATCTAGAAGCTCTCGACGTAAAGGACCGGTCAGTCCTGATTGCCATGCGTCAGGGCGGTTTAGAAGCCGTTGACCTAAGCGACGCATTGCTGCGACCAGCCGACCAATCACGGACAACACTACCGTCCTTCCATCCTCCCTCGACCACCATTAATCGTCGACATCCCTACGTTTGGAAGATTGGCACACCTATCGATTCCTCTGTCGCACCATTGTCAGTACTTTCCTTGAAGGGAAAAATGCCCAAGAAAGCTGGAATTGGCATAACCAAATCCACAGGAGCATCACAGGGCTTTGTTGGCGCCGAAGCTGACGGTGATCCCAACGATGAAGTCCTTTTCCTGGGCCGGACAGATGACGAGATTTATTATTGTGAGCGGAATGCTGGGTCATTCCGCATCCTCCGACTTTGTCCTGACACGAGTACGTGAACGGTGCCAGCACGGTCAGCCTATTTCCATTCACCTTAAAACCACTGTTGCTTTCATGACATGTTACTTTCTCCCCAATATTTATACCTGTATGCCCTCATTGTGTGTCAATCACTATATCCTCGAAATTCCTCATTCCCTAATGTACCCAATTGTATCTATACTATTGTGGGTCTAAATCCCGTTGCAACTCTCATTTACGCATTCTGTTCGGATCCCTCTATTTCCAAAGAACGCTGCACTCGTTATCACCTTTACCTAACTTTATAGAACTTCGGATAAGGTTATCACTAAATATATATGCATGTGTGTATATTGTTTTAAAATCAGAGCTTTGCAACCACCTTCCGGAGCTCGGTTTTAAGGATTTTCCCCGTTGACGTTTTCTATTGGCTTGTAAGCTTTATGTATGCATACCGTAGCGACCTGAAACTCACAGGTAATTCCGGGACGACCTCTACCCATTCTGGGCAAGCAAAGCCAGGCAATCGTGCTCGAGCATGTTCCTTGAGATCATTGCCAAACTCATGGTGACGACCGGCCCACTTCTTAGCATGCTGTGGATGTAGGATGACGAAGGCCATGGGACGCTCTCCCCACTTTAGGTGAGGACGCGCGACGACGCTGACCTCTAAGACGTGTGGATGACTGGCTAATTCTGTGTGTGAAATAGAAAGAAGGTCAGTTACGGGCTGATAATTATCTGCCACCGATGCTGACCTTGCTCAATGGCAAGACTCGAGGCATTCTGGAACCCAAGGCATGGTCAGATGATGATGTACGAGGATCATATTTTCGACCCACCTCTCCACCAGATATGATAATATCTTTGCTTCTATCAACAACAGCAATGGTTCCATCAGGATGCCAGACGGCTAGATCACCGGATCGGAAATGGCCACCAAGAAAAGCCTTGCGAGTGGCTTCTGGATCACGGAAGTACTGCAAAAATGGAATATCAACGCAGCCCGAATCCACATAGAGTTGCGGCCCACTTCTTTCATGACAATGTTGCCCTTGGTCACAATTTCTCCAACTGTTTTACCATCTCGTGGTACATCTCGGAGGATCGGGTTCTTTTCGTCGTCTGTAGGAGGGTATACTACGCGAACCCCGAAGGCAGTAGCAAAGGCTTGACCTTGACGGGCCATGAACCGGGCTCGCTCTTCAAGAGAGATATTTGCCCAATGAGGTTGGTCGTAGTTTCGCGTGAAAGGACCATATGTCTGCAGATGTTAAGTTGTTTAAACAAACAAATCTACACATATTCACCTCTCTTTCAGTCGGACGGAGTCAGTCGGGTGATTCTGAAGAGAGGAAAATGAAACTGACGTTAAGCCATAGACATGAACCGGTTTGATTCCGATCTTCTCAAGTTCAGCGATGAGATGAGCGGTAGGAGCGGCACCAGCTTTCTCACTGTCAATCATAAATTAACGATAGAAGCTTGAATTCCTTACCGATTACAGCAGTCACGTTCTGTGGCGGTTTGCGTGCTTGTGGATCGTTTACCACGCCAATCTGTGCTAGATATCAGTGGTTTATTATCATTGGTTTGTTGATTGGCCTTTACTTGGACTGTAGGTGCTCCGCAATAATGAGTGACGCCTGAGTGGAGGAAGTGGTCCCAGATCTGAGAGTAGTTGACTGTCCTGAGCGTGATCTAAGGGAATAGTCGTAAGAAAGGCTCGACAAAAGGCAGGTTGGGAATGCTCACTTGCTTGGCAAAGGCGAAAACATTGGACCAAGGGAATGTCCATCCTGCAGCATGAAACATGGGGAGGATCCTGTATCTCTTGCTGTAAGAATTGAACCAGATGCTTGTAATAAAAAGAGAGTTTTACCATAAGTATGTTGAATCCCGATGCATCCTGGAGCAAGGTAACTATATGGCTCAGTGAATATGGGTATTCCTTACTGGCATTCGAAGGCATTTGCGACGCCAGCTAAATAAGAACCTGGGGTGGAGAGCATCAGCTATCCGATTTACGAGAAGTTCCCTGTCATAATCACCTCTGAGAGTAGTAAGGACACCTTTGGGCTGCCGTTATTTGAGTAAAACCGACTGGTCTTTCACAACGGCCTAGTCTTACCCTGCCTGTAGTTCCTGAGCTGTCGAGAAAAGGGTGCATGAGATGTAGGATAGCCGAGACAGAGGAGTGACCCTACGTATAGCAAAGGACTGCACCAGCATGCTCATCTGGTTCAGCAACTAATCCGCCCCAGGATTTCTCCTCGCTGAATCTACGACCTTCATCCAGGAAGGTCTCGTAAGGATCACCGACTCTACCAGTGTCCTTTGAAACAACGATGGGGACTTTGATTCCAGCTGGGATTAAATTGGTATATTCGTGATCAACGAGGATGAGACTTGAACCACTGTGTTCTAGGATATAAGCGACTTCGGAAGGCTTCAGGCGCGTATTGATTGGGGTCAGGATTGCACGCGCAGCAATCACACCGTGGTGAGCATCTGCGAAGGAGGCCATGAATCATGACGAGCTGGCCAAAATAATATGCTCAGACCTGCAATGAGAGGACTAGAAGGATACTAATAAACAATGCGCACTTGAAGGTTAATTAAATGGTGCGTACGAATTGGGTGCTATGACAGCAACACGATCCCCAGGTTTGATACCTGCCCGGATGAGTGCGTATGCAAGGTTCTGAATACGCTGTGCCCTGATGTCCTTCAGCTGGTGCAGCACGTACATGGAGTGAAGTACATACCATACAGCGAAAGTATATTGTACCGGGTAATCAACATTAGGGTGAACCAAAGCCACCTTGTCGGGGTATATTTGCGCAGCGCGCAGAATGAAGTCGAGGGGATTCTAACAACATAGAAAATTCAATCTTCAGGATTGATATTTCCGTTGACTTGACAGAATGCTGTACCAGAGGGTGGCTATTGACAGGGCCATTTGGGATTTCCTTGAGACGATAAACAGTGTCAGCAGGGGGTATACTCGCTGGAGTTGGGTCAAAAACAAAGGGCGCAGTCATGGTGAACCGAAGGAGAGAGGTAGGGTGTCGGGGAGCCGAGAGAAATATGGATCTTCGAAAGAGTCCAACTCGTGTCTCCTTTAGTACTCCCGGCATTCAATGACCCCTATTGGGCCGCATCTTCCCCGCATTCGTCATTCACTCGTTTAACGAGACAGTTTACTTCGTTTTTGAACGGGCTTGTGTGCACTATAGACTCATGAAACAATCTCAACGCACCGATGATATCCATTACCCGTCTCAATTTGAGCCCTATGCTAACCATGAGGGTTGCTCTCTGTAGCTCTGGACAGACGTAGCCTATGCGTTTCCTGAAAATCACGCGCTAAATGCATCATCAAAGTGACGTACGCCTGCAGAGGAAACCATGTACTGGACCGGAACTACAGAAAGGTGTTAAGGAAGCGGCTTAATAGACGGTTGAGGTGCCTTCAGTTCGTATAATCCAGATTGGTTAAAAGGTATTCGCCACTCTCGGGACAGCAGAAAAGACTAGTACATAGCACCCACAACTTATTCTGAGAATGGTCAACCTCAAGTGCCTTGAGCTAGCCCCGGTAGGATCCGCTTTTGTCGCACCTGAGGAATATGTTATAGTTTGCTAGATAGACAGGAGCACAAAAGCCTTTGCAATGAGACTTCAATGGGTCTTCTGAGTGAAAATAATGCTAGCGATCGCCTTTAGGAAGGGCTTCTGAGCCTAGTATTGAGTCCGATGTCCATGAATGCATAAATAGCCTTCAAATTATTTAGAGATCTCAATCGATGTAATGGAATTTGTCTCTAGGTAGGTTGTATTTATATTTCGTGCATGATGGGTGCGCAACGAAACACAATGCAAGGGACGACGGCAACCGAAGGCAAAAAAGGAAAGCAAACACAGAGACAAACACATCAGCAGAGTAGCAGAGTCCACAGTCACACTGCCTCCCAGAACCTTCTTGCATCAATAGCCACCTTCTCCTCCTCCGTCCACCTTCCCTAATTCCTCTGACTATGGCCGAAGCAGCCTCAGGATCCCAAGATAAATCTGTGCAGGTTAAGCTAGTGCTTCTAGGTACGCAAATTTCCTTGCCATCGCTGCGACCCTTTTATCCCTCTCCAAACTCTGGTGCTTTTGACATGTCGTACTTCATCCTCGCTTATGATTCGGGCGCTAACTGAATGAACGTCATCTTACACAGGTGAAGCAGCTGTTGGAAAATCCTCAGTCGTGCTTCGTTTTGTATGTCAAATCTCTCCGCAGCTTTACACTCGCGACTAATCCTTTACCCCCTGAATGCCTTAAGGTTTCCAACGAGTTTCAAGCCAACAAAGAACCAACTATAGGTGCAGCTTTCCTAACGCAAAAATGCCGCCTGGAAGACCGCATACTACGCTACGAGATTTGGGACACTGCTGGACAGGAGCGCTTTCATTCACTCGCAGTATGTCCCCGCATTTCTCGGCGAAAAGTTCCACCTTACAAATACATTCGTGACAGCCAATGTATTACCGCAACGCACAGGCAGCAGTGGTGGTCTATGATGTCACTAAAGCTACCAGCCTCGAGAAAGCCAAATCCTGGGTGAAGGAACTCCAACGGCAAGCAAACCCGAACATCGTCATTGCTCTCGCTGGCAACAAAGTCGATCTCGTGCAACCCTCTGCTTCCTCCTCTGGTTCTTCCTCCTCCCCCGATTCAGAGGACGAGGCCGATGATGCCACCGCAACTCCTGGAGAAACCCCGGGCTCCCCAGGAGAACCTGAGAGTCTGCGCCAGGTACCAAGGGAGGAAGCACAGGCATATGCCCAAGAGGCAGGTCTCCTATTCTTCGAGACCAGCGCAAAGACCGGGGAGGGAATTGTCGAGGTGTTCACGGAAATTGGTATGTGCGAATTATCAATCGTGAGATACAGCCCACTCATGATACATTCATAATACATAGCCAAGAAGATCCCGATTGAACACATCCTCGCTGCATCCCGCAATAACTCGGGTCGTCCAGGCGCTGGCGGTCGCAGCAACGCAAGAGAGGAGAACGTCAACCTACAGGATGATCAAGCCAAGGCGAAAGACGCTTGCAATTGTTAAACCCTTAATAGTACCCTTTCTTTCTTATCATGCATTCGATTTCCCCTTCTTTTTTCATGACTTTGATGATGTCCTATTATTGCTTTGCATCACTTTTCTATACAACGGCTCATGTAATATCCTTCCGAATATATTCGCTTTAGACAGGATAAAGTCAATGCAATGATGGAACAACACTTGCTGCTAGTCCATATAATAAGGAGGTGGTCTAATAACGTTCTCTTGATCATGGTGCCCATCTGTATTCAGATATGGCGGAGGAGCATGACCAGGCGTCGCCTGTACATTGCTTGTGGGAGGGGGGAGCCCAGGTGGCAGGTGTAATGCCGGCGGTTCATCGTGGTAAGCATGTATTGGTGGAGGCGAATGAGGAGGCGAGTGTTCCAGATGTTCTGGTCGTCTGAACGTCGAATCGTCTATCGAGGGAGGTGGGTCAGACGGATCATCCATCGCAGGAGGGGGAGGCGGTGGTTGTTCTTCTGAAACTATGCCATCTTCATGTTGATCCAACACCAAGTTCAACGCCTCGATTGCCTGCGAAGGCTCTTGCATCTCTGTCAGTGCAGTTAGATCAGTATCACCCGCAGCCATTTCCATGGATGGTGGCGGTGTCATTGATCTTTGCATATCCTCTGAATGCCCGTCGAATTGGTCTGCAGCATGGAAACCAAACTCGATACCCTCTCCTTCGATGGTCACAGACATCAATCCAGGAAGATCAGAAGACGTGAAAGCTGAATCTGGGAGAAGAACTTCTCTCTCAGATTCGAGGAACGTCGGGAGCGATGTCGAGGCTTCTGCTGCGGAGCTGAAGAAGGGTGGAGGAGCATCTCTTTCCTCAAATGGTGGAGGTGCAGAAGACATACTTGGGCCCGCTTCACCCTCAGAATAGTGGGGAGCAGCTCGCTCATGATCATCGTACCGATTGGTCTTAACAGGAGGGCGATCATGTTTCTTGGAATAGGCTGCATCAATCGTTTGAGAGACCTCGGGTAAACGCGCGGGCGGTGGAAGAATATTGAGCGGAATTGTTAGAGTGGATGTGCGCTCGGACTGTTCCTTCGTATCAAGGAATGATACATGCGCTCTAAGATAGAACGCAACGGAATGGAGTAGTGTCGTCTGGGATATTGATGCGATATCTGCGTCAAACCCGATCTCCCCATAATCGCTCCCTGGAAGACTACTCTGAGTCATCGTCGGCGACCTCAATGACGAGGGTGGGTGAAGAATGAATCTGAGACGGATCGGTCGAGTTGAATGAAAACGACAAGATGCACCAGAGCGAGCGATAACAGTTTGATACGGTGAGTCAGGGAACACAGGGGAGTGAGGAACCTTGGTCGGGGACTGCACGGAAACTGCGGCGCCATTGCTACTGAATGAGCCATTCGAAGTCCCTGCATGGCCCTCAATAGCAACCGACACCGGGCTCGAATCCCCTTCATGACAGAACTCGAATTCCGCATCATCCGCAGCGCGTCGCTTAATTTTAATGACCCTGATCAATTCGACGCGCATATTCCTCAGTCGGAGTCCTCGGTCCACTACGATACTTGTGGTGGGAGGGGGTATTGTAGCATATACTGGTATCGGTTCGCTGACCTTGAATGTAGATCGAGGTAGTTGAACCTCCACGCGTGTCGGATCCTCGAGTCGATGCGTTTCAGGGGAAGTGAGGAGCGTATGAGTATGAGAAGTGTATCGTCGTGTATAAACTGTAATGCTTCTCGAAAGGATTGGTGCAGATTCGTCTTTGGGGTGCAGAGATGCAGTTAATGAATGCGCTAGCGAAGAGCGTGGTGTGTGAATGGATTGTGGTGTGTCGGATGGGATGGGAATGGAGAAAGAAAAGGTCGTCGGAAATGGTTCGTGTATTCTCTGGGTGTACAAAACAAGCTCCTTAGCATTCAGCTCAATTTCTTCGTCGTATGCAGCTTCGGTTGTCCTCAGCGACACTGTTCTAAGCCAAGAGTTAGATGCTCAATTCGATCCTGAGCTAAACTTCATGCTCGCTTACAGCTTTGACCAGCGGGTCTGGTCGACACCCTTCACTTGGACTTCTCCCTCTATCGCCGCTCGTTCATCCTCAGCGCCCAAATAGCCCTTCTGAAAGTTGATAGAGTCGACGGTAGGTAGTATGAGAATCTCTGGACCGTGGGGTAGGTCCAAGTCGTTCTGAGGACTCCCTTGATCTAGAAAAGTCGGGTCTTCTTGTGAATAAGTGGGAGGGGGGTGCGAGTCTGCCATAGGGCGTTGTGTGATGGTTAAAGGTAAGTTCGGGCACAGGAGTTCAGGTCATTGCGGGTGAGGCCTAAAGGTTATATAAACAGCTTGAGCAAGATTCGATTCCACCTGTCGTCACGTGGATACAGAACTCCATCAAATGAGTCCGAAGGTACACTCCGAGCACAGCCCATCATGCTCCGTTGGTGTGTTGCCCGACAACAGTCAGTGATCATCGGTATCATTGAACAAAGATACTAGTGTAAGTAGGTTACCCGCGTAGCAAACTAAAAGACAGCAGAGAAAGCAATTATCATAATACAAATCTACATACGAAATGAAAGATTGGGCGACTACCTCATTGACATTCCACCCGCGAAAGACTATCAAGCTCCTTGAACATACTTTCATCAGCAAAGACTTCCCTCGTCATGAGGATGTCCCAGGCCGCGTCGCGCTGGCCTGAGAGTAGGCCACTTCCGCTCTCAAGCGTATTATCACTTGAGTCCGCAAAACCCATACCGAAGGATAACGTGGCAGTGGTCGTTTCGGTGGTATCAAATAGATCCCCTTCATCATCAAGAACTTTCATCGTCTCAATTGCTCGGCGGCAACAGAGCAGGAATATCATTCGATATTCAGGATTGGGATTTGATAAGAACTTGTGCACCAGTCGGAACATAACAGTCTTGAACCCAAGCTTTCGGTCTGCCTTGAGACGTTGCTTAAGAGAAGGGGGTGCGAGGAAAGCGAGGCTGTAGAGCGCCATCACCATTTTCTCTAAATAGCTCAACCATGCCTCTCGTCCAAACAGCTGGAAGTCCATATCTGTCAACGGAAGTCGGTGGACGAGCGCCTCAAATAATTGTTTGATGTGTGGCTTGGGTATCGTTTGGGCGAGCGTCTGGCGAGTGGCATCGGAGTGACTGAAACGGGTAAAGACCTCCAAAGCTGCATCCGCAAGAGCTGAAGGTTTAGGAGGTGCGTTCAGTTGTTGTCCGGCGACCTGAATCGATGCGAAAGGAGAAACCGCCTCAGTCGGATCCACTAGGTATGAGGCTACCAACTCGAATGCTCTCTTCGACATGCGAATGACCGAGGGAGATTGTAACGACGATGGGGGGAGGACAATGAAGGTGGCAAGGCTGACGAGGGTGTATAGGGTATCTTTGCGTATCTGGACTAGGTCGGACAAGGATAGGACCTTTGATGCGGGGGCTGGGAGACCATTGACTGTGCAGATAGTACATAGACGGAGCATAACCTCAAGCAATCGGTCATGCCGGGAAAGGAACTGCCAGTTGTCGGAAACAACGGAGAGGTTTCGCAACATGTTTACAACGGTGAGGATAATGTCCCCAGGTCGTGGATTAGGTCCTATATTAGGGTTTTTGCTTCCCTGGTGATGCTCGAGCGCTGCAAAGGGCTGCAGCTCGTCATCGTAAATGGCGTTAAGAAGCTGTCGGTGTGTTGTGATAGGAGATATTTCCGCCGACATATCGGGCAATATATCATCCTGCAATTCTCCGAAGGCTTCTTCCTCCACGAAGTCAAGCAAATCGTCGAAGAGATCTGGACATTGGAAAATGGGGAAGCCGGAACCTGGATTCGGGCCGCGCATTGTCGAGAGAACCGTGAGTGTGGTTAAAGCGTATGATAGTTCTGTAGGAATCTTTGAGCGAATCGACATCCGAAGGCCTTCGATGTCAATCGTTCCCCAATCATTGATGTCTCGCAGTGGTCTTCGTTGCACGATAGTGTTGTATTCGTGCTCAATCATCCGCAGATCACGGCCACCGTAGGTTTCCAGCTCGCGTGCCCAAGGCACATATTCTATCTTGCGTCGTAGAGGCTGGCGTGATCTGGTCTGTCCAGAGCTCGTAGCCGGTGCAGCGGCTACCTCACCATTCGGTTGGCCACCTTCAAGTGGGTCTGGTACAACATATTAACCCAGGGGAGCTGGTCAAATATCCGAAATACTACTCACCAGTTTTCTGCCTCGCACGCTTCCCTTCTGCATCCTCCATGTCGAGTTTCCGCTTGATGCCTTGAATGTCATTGTCAAGCAGATTTGAGTCGCTCGCAGGCGTCATTCCAGCTTGAGGCGTTGATTGCGGTAGTGCGATGTTGTGAGAAGGCATCTGGGGATTGAGTGCGGTCGAGCCTGGTCTCTGGTGAGGCGTTTGGGGTGTATGGTTGGCTGTGTTGGGAAAGTGAGTACCACTAGAATTCTGCATTGGCTGGCCCATCATACCCATAGCGGGCATTGGGCCGCGTTGCATCTGCTGCATCTGCTGCATTTGTTGCGGACCAGGCTGCATGCCATTTGGGGGCATGCCGCGAATCTGGCCGGGCTGACCGCTCATCGACATCTGTCTAGATGCCATTTGCGCTTTGCGCTGTTGCTCCTGGACGTTCTTTTTGTACAGGTCCTCAAAAGGGTAAAGAATAGCGGTGTACATCTGCTCCAACATCAGAGCTACTGATGTAGAGCCATTTGCCTGCATCTGAGAGAACTCCTCAGGCAGATTAAACTCTGCACAGATTGCCGGCCAGCCATTATTGGCCTTGAGCTGAGGAAGGGTGAGTGCGGAGAAGAATCGGTCGGGGTGTAGTACGTACTGCTTGGGCGCCGCCATGTTGCATGACGAGTCCCCAAAGCTTAAAGAGACTGACGTCCTGGTTCGCGAGGCGGAAAGAGCCGATTTCGGCGGAGGGCTCGATGTAGGACCATGGGGAGTTGTTGGGGTCGTAGTTTGGAGTGGGGATGCCTGTTAGGGTGGGCGGGAGAGGAGTGTTGCGCTTGGCCATGACGCCGGCCAAGCCATTGAGAAAGTTCTGCTGGCGCTGCTTGAGGGAGGGAGCATGGGCGGAAGGCTGTGACATGGGGGGATCGAGGAAAGAAGTGTTGACAGCCGAGTTTGGGGTTTGTGGGACGCCATGATTGTTCGGCAATTGAAAATTCGCATGTCCGTTCGCAGAAGCAGGCAAGAGATCGTGCTTGGATCCTGAATA
>JANIEX010001053.1:0-14266 GCA_027627405.1 Leucocoprinus birnbaumii | reverse complement strand
GTTCTCACTTAACATATAATTAGAACTTATGACGTCCCGAGAATGTTATCTATTAATAGTTAGAAGTAGAAGTTTAGAAGTTGTATAGCCACCGCTTCTTACATAGCCACTGTACTTCTCAACTTCTGAAGTTCCTAACTTCTCTTCTTATGATCTCATGRCTTGTACCTTAGTTATTATTGTAACATGTACTGTAGTATATAAGTCGTCAAACCTCACCAAGGTAGAACAACGTTTCTACTTGGTTAGGTGAGACTCAACAGAGTTTTATCTAATTACTAAGTTGAAGCTTCRAACCTAAGCAAACTATCTAGTCGTAAGACTTGGTGTTCACTTTGCTTAGTTGATTCTACTTTGTGTTTGAGCTTGCGCGACGACTTCGGTCTTAGCGCTTGGACTTCAACTTGGAGTAACGCTTCGGTGTTAACCGAGAAGGAGTCTCTTTGTTACGATCTGCGGATACGTAACGCCCCAGCTTAGGACCGGGCTGGGGTCACTATAACAAGACGTGTCAAACCTGGCTAACCGGTGGTATAGCCATATATCTACTCAATAAAAAAATTTAGGTCAATCCAAGCCTTTTCAAACATTCAAATAATATTTGATCCCACTACAAAAGTTGTTTGGGCCTATTTTAGGCAGTTTTGGGGAGTAAATCGCATTTTCCTTCCCTGTTTTGGCATTGATCTTTACAAAACTTGGTATTCATATAGAACATGGTAGGCTACATTTTCTCTAATTTTATCAAGATATTGAGTTGAGGGAGTGAGGTACAAATGATGCTTGAACCAATTGACAGTTGTGATCCAAGTGAGGGTCAAACACTGTAGAGGCATGAGTGCGACGGTGATGCAGTACTTAGCATGGGAATCAATTTCTAATATGTTATTGATTATCGCTTGTTTGCTTGACGTTCTTTCTTCTTCCTTTGCCTGCCTTACAAACTGCCCCCATTGAACATGAACACACCCATGCAAATTCTCTGCGGGCATGGCGTGACGCCTTGCACCAGCTCTCCCAAAGACCTTCAGCTCATCAAGATTCTTGTCTACAAACCCAAGCCTGCCAAATTTGCAACCCGTCCTCGTTGCTTGTGACGAGATAGGGACAGGCTCATCCACCATCAGCAAGGCTCTTGACCTCAAAGAGCTTGTCAGGGAGCTCCTTGAGCTCGACAACTCTTGTGCATCTACAGATGACACGACTCACATCACTGACCTTCTGGCATAGTATCCCCCACCCAACCTCATCTATCCCCCAATTTTACATTTAATCAGCAAGCATCTATCCGAACCTGCATCTATCCGAACCTTCCGAGTTCTTGCTGCTTGGCTATTTGCTCAGCGGTGTGGCTTTCAGAGTCCCATGATACCTGAAGGTAATGCTGTTCGAGAAGCAACTTCTGTGAAGGCCAGCATGGTCATGCTACCATACCTATGCTAAATCCTACAATTGCTTCTACTTCCTTTCAACTATGTCTCTGGATCCGACGAGCTGCCCCTCTGTGCGTTGAGTTCCCTTCACTTGATTGACTATCTGCTCAATGTTGGCACTGGCTGCAAAACACAGAGTATCGGCTGGGTGACAAATACCTTTGCGATAATCAGCACTGTTGGTCCACTTATTGCTTTTGGGACTCAGGTATGGTAAACACTTGCCATATATTGACCGAAAAGGCTCATTGGTATTGCTCTAGAAATGTAGAATAATATCAACTAAAACATCTGAGGGACTGAGTCTGTTGTTTTTGCTACTCAGATGTACATCTACCACTGCAGGAATGTAGAACATGTGAGCACCTCCTTCAAGTGTGACTTGCCTGGGTAGGTGTTGATAGCAGAATTCACTAGGATTGCGCTTCAATGGGGCAATGTAGGCTGCTGTTGTGTAGTGGTACATTTTACCCTATTCACCCGTGTATTTTCCCTCGCTTATAGTTCCCTCTGATAGATTCTGCAAAGCATTTTGCCATGGTTTTGCCTCACAGTACTGTGTGTTGTTACATTTTGTTGCTCGACTAAAACCCTCTCATCATCACTACCCTTCATTCCCAGTTTTGTCCCCTCACCCGCTGCCGATGGCCAGGCTGTCAATCTCCCTGCAAAGGAAAAGGAAGAGCTCATGGGTGCTGCTCAGGTTGCTATCAGCATCAAAAAAAGAGGTTGATTTCGCGTCCTGGTATACCAATGTAAGTTTTTTTTCTTTCACAGAAGGTTGTGCAATGATCGCTGATCTGATTGGTAGGTCTACTTCAAGTGGATGCTCGACTACTACAGCATCCCTGGATGCTATAACCTCAAGCTCTGACCTCTCAGCATTCTGGGAAGCCATCCAAGGTACACTGCGCCCCTCATGATCTTGTGCCTTCCTGCTCACCAACACAGACAGAATGGTCCAACGCACACATCAAGGAATGCAATACCTACAATGACTACTTCTCAAGATGCAAGTGACAATGAAGATCTAACTCGGAGATGAAGTTTGATAGGCATTCAGGCTGGTGCTGAGAAGTATAAAGAGAGCACAAAGGATTTTGGAAGGGGAGAACAAGGGTATGAATTATAATATCATTCATTATCTCTAAGTATTTGAAAATGCACCCGGTGTCATTCAAACCTAAAGTCCTTCTAAGTGTAAAGGGTTATTCTCGGTCCCCGAACCTCCAGAAACTCGAGGCCCATATCGAATGCTGACTGGCCTGCTGAGCGGAAGGGGGCGGTTCCTGGCCAGAGCGGGAAGTCGGGTATAGACCTCATTGGGCTGGGACATATGGGGGGCATGATGCAGGTACATGTTGAAAAAATCAAATCGCAGAACCTGCTGTATGGATGGAGGCATTCAGTCGGCCAACTAACTGCATACCCGCCTTTAGAACTCACCATTTGTTCCTCTACCGCCCGAATACTCAGCTTTCGAGCACTCTCGCTCGTCTCTCCTTTTTCTATGAAGGTATGCTCCATTCCTCCGACTAGTTCATGAATGGCAGTGCACAGTGCCTTGACATGCCCTTGTTGAGTAGGCACCATGGGCTCAACGGGGAAATTGGGCTCACGAATATAGCTGCAGCAATATTCGCGCCACTGATCCTTTTGGAACTTGACAGGGGTGAGCTTCATGTGGGTGGGTAGCGGTGAAGACGACTGGCCAGCTGCAGGCCGTTGGTGGCATTTGCAAGCAGGAAGAGGAGGGAGGAGAGGCAAGGGGGCTAGAGCTGTGCGTGAGCGAGTTCGTCTGGCAATCGAGTCAGGCTGAAAAGCTAGGGGGCTGGAGTACCGTTGACGGTTGCCAGGTTTTCCTGCGCATCGAGTGCCCATGTTGTGGTCAGAGGGAAGCCTAGCCTGAGTGAGGGAGCAGCTTGAGAATAAAGGGTTATACTGATCTTGACACGTTACATTGATCACGTCACATTGCGTCGCACATATATACTGGTCGCGATATTGAGCGCTTATTCACTTGTTTATAAGACCACACACCCCTCCTGGGCTCAAGGGGCGCACGACAAGTACAGCTACAGACGTATGCTTTGCACGGCTAGTTAGGGTCCCACACAAGGGGATCCGGCTTGGACCAAGCAAAGCCTAGTACCCTCATTGCTGTGTTTGCTCTGCATCCGGCCTGTCCTGTATACAGCACTCACTGGGTGTGAGCACCCTCAAGATAGATGATGTGCTTATCATGAGAGCGATATACTGCAAGGTATAGGCCTGTATGATTTGGTTAGGACACATGAGCAGTGAGGTAGTCGGGGGAACAGACCTTGGTCGAGGCAACACCAACTTTGGGACCAGCATTGGTATGAACACCGCAGTGAGTTTCACGAGAGATGGTGGAGCCGACGGTGTTGACAACACCAACGCAAAGGGCTCCATGCTCCATACAGTAGCGCAAGGCGAGGATGGTATCGGCCGTCTCACCGCTCTGACCGAGAAAGACACAGCGGTCGTCACCGAAAATAGGAGTCTTGTGATCGAGGAAGGTGCTGGCTAATGCAACGCTGGCTGGGATTTTGGTCAACTCCTCAAAGATAGCACGAGTAGCCAAGCAGGAGTGGTAGCTAGTACCGCAAGTGATGAAGACGATATGCCTACTACAATGGATGATGGGAAGATAAGCACGAAGACCACCGAGAGTGATCTTGTTCTCATCAAAGTTGACACGGCCATGCATGGTGTTCATGACAGACTCGGGCTGCTCGTAAATCTCTTTCTGCATGGGCAATTTCGAGCTCAGGGGTCTCAATAGTACGAGTAGTGGCAATCTGGCTGGGAGACTGATCGCCATCCTTCTTGCGGCAGAGACGGCAAATGTGCGATTCACCATCGGAAATGTGAGCAATGTCGTCATCCTCGAGGTAGAGGACACACTTGGTGTGTTCGATGATGGCAGCGGCGTCGGAGGCGACAAAGAACTCGATGTGCTGAGGAAGACCATCCTCGGACACAAAGGCACGAGATTGAGTGCGGGGAACCTTGAGGTTTGGGGAGGGAACAGCAAGGAGACCAGTGGGAGAAGTGAGTTGAATTGCGATGAATCATGAGTACGATACAAATAATCCCGAGGAGTAGCACTTACGAGCTTCATGGCGGTTGTCTTTGGTATCATGGCCAGCAAACTCAATGTCTACAAAGTCGACCTTCAGCTTCTTGTCGGTCTTGACACTGATCAAGAACAGAGACGACTTGGTTGGGGAAGTGGGCGGACTTGAACACGAATGCAAAGGAACCCTCGAGCCCTTCCAGGACGGCCTTGATCAGCTCAGTGAAAGTGAGGCGCTTGACGCCACCCTGCAAGTTGAAGATGTACTTGGTGAGGATAGCAACAGCCTCGGTATCGGTCTCGCTTTCAGGTTTGTAGCCAGGCTTTTGCAACACCTGTCGCAGTTCCAGGTCAGCGCTGTTTGTGACAATACCAATGTGAACGAGGAGGAACTCCGACACGCGCGAGACTTGTACTCAGAAGGGTACTATCGGTGGCMCATTGTGCATGCACATTCGAGGTCTGAGCAATGCTAGTCTTTTGAGCAGTATGGATGATTGATAACTGACGAAATTACCTGGAGTAGCGAGACCAGGCGCTTATCCCCTCTTGCGAGTACCTTCGACCTCGTAAACTTCAATGTGGGGGGGCCATGTTGACCTATGTTGACCAGTTGAGTACTGAGTTGATCGATGATCGATGATCATTGATCGACGAGGACCTTCCAAAGGAGACGGTGGTGACGAGCACTGATGGGAATGAGCACCGGCAACAGCCGTGGCACTTTCGCAGGCACAATTTTGGTGGCACTTCCAATTGTCACACATTTTATCCAAGTCACGCGCATCCCCTCTTCATGTTATATAACTTGGGGATAAATCTCTCTACGCGCGCCGCCGAGATTACATGAGCTCTCAAGACACCGCTTTGTCGCATCTCAAAGACGTTTATGACAATTTTCGTATGGCCAGGGATATCTGTGATAGGAAGTGGGTTCGCGACCTGAAACCACGGGTGGAGCAGAACCGGCTACCCTGCCCGTAACAAGCACTGCTACCAAGCGAGACCGCCCTCTTCCTACTTCTTCCGCAGACACTACAAGGCCAAAACTTGCTCAATGCATCTACAAGCATGGCGAGAATGGTCCAATGGAATCTCATAATTTTGATGATGCAACTGAGAAGGACTATTGAGGGACAACCCCCGCTCATTCTACACATCGACTCGATCTCAGCGACCTCAATCGGCAGAAGGGACTGGCTACTATGAGCGTTGATGATGGCTTGAATCAAATTTGATTATACCAGCCCGGCGAACGTACATGGTTGCATCTTGACTGTCGGAACAAGTATGTTGCGTGCCCCACCCCCACGATGTTTCTCTTTTCTTGTAATTTTCTTGTAAATCACCAATAATTTGAACACGAGCATAGGCTTATCATATCAGAGACAAAATATGACAGCTGAGCGCTGAGCCCGCAAGTGGAGTCGTATTAGATATCATACGCGCCATCCGCATATCCAAGTTTTTGACCTCTTTCCCGAATTTCACCCTTTAGCTTCTCATGTGCTGCTTTTTGGATCACTCTAATAATTTGTTCTCGTTGGCTTTGGCTTCAGAGGCTCCCCTTTGGACATACTGATACAATAGTAGCCAGCGTTGTGGCCGAGCGTCCGAGGATCAAACGGCGATCAAGAAGAGTGCAGCTTCCCACTATTTGCCTCTATTGATTTCCTCAACTCAACCACTTGCCAGGCTACGCCGTCCTCCCTCTTTCTTTAAACCCCTCATTACGCGCAAACTATCATGTCTGCCCCAAGGCTGCATTTGGCTCAAGTGCCTTCATCCAAAGGTTTCGTTCCACAGAGCGATCAAGAGGTCTTGCAAAATACTCTCGAGCGCCTTAACTCACCTACAGGATCGCGTTGTAATATCACGAACACAGATATTGCGACTCAGGCCGTCCATTTACTTGGGCCGGATATCCCAGACGATCACGTACGCAATAACCTCTCAAATTGTATTTCATTCTAACTCTGGTTCCTATCACTATTTTCAGGCCACACGTCTTGAACGGCAGTGGGGTTTGCATTCAAACTCGAAGAAGTTGAACGTCCACAGCCCACATAATGTCTTTTTTCGTAAGTCTCGTCCAAAACTAGTCGCCTATCTGTCACTAAATCACATGTCTTGGGGAAACTCCGAATCTAGTTAAGAACGATTTGCGCGATGTATTTGACAAGAGCGGCTTTGCTTTACTACCCGAAACTGGGATCATCAACGATATCTATGCCCTTTCTGTATATGGCCCTAGGGAACGGTTATACAAGAAGTACTACGAGGTAAGTCTCCTTTCATCACAGCCATCACCAGCATATACTAACGACCTACAGGAAATCAAACTCTGGACCTACAGGTTTTTTGTCGCCCAGAAGGACGCATTGTCGCAATTTACCGTGATCACGGACAATGAAGCAGGTGTCTACGAAGAGCACACATTCCCTTATCGCGGACTGACTATTACGTCACATGTATCGCCTCTACTTGTTCTCGTCGACCTAGGGCTCAAATTGAGGCATGAGCTCCATGGGCCAATCTGGACCTTGCCTAGTAGACAACAGGGTCACCTGGACGAGGTTTGGTTCCAGTTCGCCGCAATCAAGAATATGGTTGTTGAATGGATGGATGGGACGCCCCCCGCAACTTCGGCTTCAGGTCTCCCAATCCAACCGCCCACTCCTGCAGCGGTCGATGAGCATGATGATGGCAGTCACGGTGGTGGTAATTACAAGGGCGGTGATGATAACAATGGTAGCAATAATGACAGCGATGATGACAACGGTGGTGAGGGCAGTGGAGGCGGTGATAGCGATTATCACAGCAGCGACGAGCTGTATCGCGAGGGTGGCGGATTTGGCAGCGCGTGTGACGGGCATTGTAGGTACGGCGTCTGTGATGGGAGGCATGGTGGTGGTAACGGAGGACGTGGTCCTAGCTTGTGGGATCTCGGATCGGAGGACGATGATGAAGAGTAGGGTCCGGTTCAATTCAAGCATAGTTCATGCCGCATTCGGGACACCGACGGATACATTGACTACAATCATGTTATCAGGTACTTTAGGCATACTTCTGTTATGTATAGACAGTGGATAGTACTAGCCTTTGGTTTGAGCTCATCTCCGTGTGTCTTTCAATCGACTAAATTCATTCAGGATAGGAAATGAAGTGGACCCTAATAATGAATTAGTTCGTTGTCGTTGCCGTATGCAATAGCAATAACGGGATGAACGAAATCACATTACTATTGCTATCTATGTGTCGCTCACTGTGACTATTATGGCACTAGGTCTCCCTTTAACCCTCGTGTGGTTCAATTATCATATATTCTATATCTGTCCCAGGTGAAGAATCAACATCTCGCTACAGGTACTCACTCTGAAATATCTGTTTTCTAGCAGTTTGAATCGCAGACTTGTTCTAGAGATTCAGGCTTCTGCCTTTGACAACACTTAGACGGAATGTAGGCTTCAGTAGGGCATACGTCCGTGACCTAGACGACATGTAAAAGGCTATTATGCGGCAATGTAATGCAGACTGGAACTACCAATGTGCCATCATCCGTTCCTCTTATACTCTCTTCAAAGACCCCCTATGTGTTGATCTGAGAACACCAGTGTTTATTGGGTATATAGTCCTAACCTCTAACCCGCTGGTGGTGCCAGTTCCATTTCTCAAATCACACCGCCTCCGTGCATTTTGATGTTCCAACCCTGATGCAGATCATACCTCGTCATATAGGCTGGCTTGCATCTCAAAATTCTTCCCTTGCTGGAAGCAGTGAATATCAATTGCAGACAGGGTACTAATATACCTGTTCCAGTGAGCTCGTCGTCGACATAGGTGTTGCGGGAACAGAGACAACAGGTCACAGCTCAAGCAAGTATAAGCAACAAAATTTTCCTCTATGGACAGGAGACGATGATTCTAAACGGCTCTAGGCTACTGCTTGACACGGTAGTGTCTACAGGATACAGCTCATGAAACACCTAGGTATCGGTAGGAGAGGCATAGCACTACATGGAGCCTAGTAAGCGACACACAGCAACGTGTCGCAGTGAAGCAGCAATTTTGATTAAGCGACACAATGTTCTTAGATCTGTCATACTTTGCCGTACCACTTTTTAAGCACTAGATATCTCACAACCACCATTAAAACAGCCCCGCACATCATTACGCTCCCTTGCCAACAGTCAAAAATAGGATTGAGAAAAGACTTAAGAGCCCACCTGCAAATGCCCCCATCGCGGCAAATCCGCCCGTTTTTGTATTTATGGCTCCAGATATTGGCGGACCGGCGAGTGATCCGATTGACATTATTGTCAAAAACATTCCGACACGGCGTCCAACATCCCCTTCAACCCCAAAATTCATGACTGGAGCTGCAATGACGCAGGTATATGCGCCACAGAACCAGCCATACAAAACCACTACAACAATTAATGATGCCGTTGATCTCATAAAAGGCCAGATGTATGTCAAGATGGCGGCGATCGACGCGCACGGAATCATCACGTTGAGTGCACCTAGTAGATCTCCCCTGTAATTAGAGGTTACGAACGAAATAAGGATAGACACACCAAAACGATCGACCAACAGCCCGGCCATTGTCCTACCGAAAAGCGAACCGCCGTTGGAGATTGCGACAAAGTAGAATGCCAGGTCTGGTGCGACGCCGAGTTGCACTGCACTTACGCTGACATATGTCAAAACTAGAGAATGAACGTTAGTTTCTACGAATGAACACCAGTGTTTGCAATGTACAGCCATACCGGTGTATAGTCCCATAAAGAACATGAACGTCGAGAGGGTGTAAACTGTGTAATGGGCATCTCGAAAAACCGCCCAGTTGAACAGACCGCCCTTGATATTTACTGGTGGAAGTCTCCTCTTCAATGTCTACATTTCGGTCGGTCTTCGAGGCCGCGGCGTGGAGGAAGTCAACGCACCAGAATGCTCAGACCAGTTGTTAGAATAAGCATAAATCCAATTATCCTGACGGTCCAAGGAAATCTATACCCACAAATGGAGCTTTAGCTCTGCACGTTTCGATCAGGTAAGAAGACTCACCCGACCTGGGGTATCAATTTCTTTGCCACAATTGGAAAAACGGTCCCGCCAAGCGCCGTACCAATCGACATGTACCCCACCGCTCGACCCCTCAGCCTTCTGAACCAGTGGGCCATGATTGCATTGCTACATCCATAAAGCCCACCGGAAGCGACCTGAATAAGGCAGTGAGATGATCCAAGCCTCGCAAGGCCAAGGGACGCACCCCAACGACAATACCCTGACACAGGAGAAAATGCCAATACCGAGTGCATTGTGCTGTTAGGAATGTTGCCAAGAGAAGTAGAGCGTTGCATGTCAGAAAGACGGCACGAAAGTACCCAATGTCGAACAACCGGCCAACCACGAGGCCCGGAAGAAATATGAGTGCGTACTGAATTATCAAACATCATCTACGGTGGCGACGAAGCAAGAACGAATGTACCTGAATAGACCCAATCCAAGCGCTGAGAAATTGTCAGTACCCATATAGCAGTTATCTGGAAACCGCGTACACCGCCGAAGGGGAATAGTCTTTCAATATTGTTTCCTGGTAATAAGCTTGGAAGACCTATGTATGTGGCAATCGTATGTAGTAGCTTAAGGAGAGTAATGCCAACATACACCCCATGAGTTGATGAATCCGAATCTGTGATAGACGAAAGAAATGGAGAAAGTATCGTAATGACGAAGAAAACCATAACCCACGTCGAGAAACAGGTACAGACAGCCTAAATAAACTGATTAGTCACAACACCTCGTCTTCATCGAGGGAAAACACACCCCGAAAACATTCAACCACGCTCTCCAGCCACCATCAGGAAAATCCTCCAATCTGTTTTTGATGCCCTCTTTTCCGTCTCCAGGTATATGTGCTGGAAGCTCGGCCTTCTCAAGCGACGGTTTCTCGACGGCAGCGTCTTGGAATTCATGGGAAGTGTTGTTAAATGCGTTGGCGGTTTTGGAGGGTGAGTGATCGTCGGAGGAGGCCATTTTTGAAGAGGTGAGATAACTCCCGGTAGCGGGTAACAACCTTGACTATTTAATATGGCGCTTCGTTATTGAGACTTTAGCCAAGAGCTCACCTCCAGCGGCCCTCGTACAAACAGACCTCTTTCTCGAGAAAGAGTGGAGGTAAGTAGAGGAGAGAACGTGTTGAGCGACATGTTCAGGCAAAAAACTGAGCCATAAGCTACGTCCTCGTGTTCCCATTATTCTGAAAGAAGGTTCTATTTCCCATTGTGCAATTAAGAACATACCGGAGACCCGCAGGTGTGAACGTGACTCCTGGGGTAAATATAGGAATAATTTTCTGATACGGTCAATATCTATGGATCGGCTCCTACAGCACCGGCCGCATTGAATGCATCGAAGTCACGAAATTATGGGTTGACGTGGCGGGAACTGTGTATGTCTACTAGATTACTCTTGAGATAGGCGACCGAGGCTATAATCGAAGTCACAGCCGCAAACATGTTCTCGCATCCTGTCACTGTGCTGTCAGGGTATCAACCGACGTTAGCGACGACAGGATACGAGGAGCTGGGGGTTCTATCACGCAACTTCTCACCCCAGTATTGTTTCTATTGAAATTCAGTGTCTGTTCTTATAATTCAACCTCGTTAATTTTCTGTTTCCAAACCCTGGGAATGGGACCAACCCGTTAATATTCAGGAACACTCAGTAAAGCGAATCACAAGCTAAATCTCACCTGACCGTCGCTTCCTCCGCGATGGACGCGATGGGAAGAACACCGCATAACCGCCCAAGCGCAAGACTCGAGGTAATTAGCAACACAACACCAAACAATACAAAACCAATATGTTTCCCAATTCCTACATCACCTACGTCCTCGTGATTTCCATACCGGCTGTCTTCCTCTTCTACCGCCACTCCAAATTCTCCTCTCCTCCTCTCTCTCCCAAAATCACCGCAGAAGACACCTCGAAACCCGCCAAATCAATCATGCAGCCTCCGAGAGAAGATCTAGCTCCCCCCAAGGACGACCCGTTCACTACGGAAGAGTTGAGGCAGTATGACGGAAGTGATCCTTCAAAGCCGATTTACGTCGCTATCAAAGGTGTGTAGATATTCAATGAAGGTGTTTACAAAGCGCTCACTATAAGCGTCTAGGCGACATTTTCGACGTCTCGCACAAAGTAGACTCTTACGGCCCCGGCAAATCATACAACGTTTTCGCTGGCAAGGACGGCTCTCGTGGTCTCGGACTATCAAGTCTGAAGACAGAAGATGCCGTGGCAGACTATAGCACGCTGGATGAGAAGTCGATGAAGGTTCTGGACGACTGGCATTCATTCTTCACGTGCGTCTACATTTTCGACTAATATTTCTTCGTTCTCTGACTCGGAATCTCTAGGAAACGGTACAATATCGTTGGCCGAGTATCGGATGGACCTAAGATCGAGTCGTAGTCATCCTCGCCGTACACCGCCCGCCTGTGCTATCTACTGCTAAACTAGTTATCAACTTGCTCTCCCAGATGTATGGCCGAACACTGCGAATAACACTGGGGCGATATTTTCTGCAATGCATACTCCTCAAACACAACAGATTTACCTGCGAGTATCTACGTTACCCTGGGTTCTATTTCTCCGGTCTACTCACCCGCTTGATGTGCTGTTTCCCTTTCCAACATGTCCATAACCGGACCATCCACCATCCCCGATGCACATGGCGTCATCCCGTTACTATCAGAATCATCGATAGGCTTACACTTGCAATTCGCGCAAGCTGTATCATAGTCCAAGAGTGGTCTACAGCAGACAACGGCGTAGGAATCTCCACACCCCAAAAGTCCAGTGGCAATATCTGCAGGACCTGGTAGACCTGCTCAAGGAGGATCATAGGCTCAGGACAACGGAATTTACATTTTCAGTGTCTAGCAAGTCACACATAAAGTTCTCAGAGCGAACTGCTCCATTAATTGATAGTCATGCCCTAAAATCCGTCTACACGAAAATTAAGTCTAAGGTGCCTTGAGCAACGTCTCTAGCTCCAACGGCCCTCGTATCCTCTACAACCCGTATATTAAGAACCCATTTCTAAAGCCCCAAGGACTCCTTCTTCGCCGCAATCTCATCCCTCAACATACTGATCCTCGTATCCAACCTCGAACTCAAATCAGTCGAATTCGGCGAAATCTGCATCGCCCTATCCAAGTTCGCACTAGCATCCTTCAACGCCTTTCTCCATTTCTCCAACCCAGGCTTGACACCAGGAACTTGCAGCGTCGCCGATTCCGCGGATTCAGCTTCTTTAAGATCAAGGACAGCCAGCTCGAACATGGCGACGCCTCCGATCCAAGTGGAGTTTTCGATCTTGTTTTGGTGTTCGTATGCGTCGAGGAGGAATGCTCGTGAGGGTTCGTAGGACTTTACTGTGCGGTGGACGACACCGAGGAGGAGAGAGCGAAGAGCGAATTCGTCGGGCGTGTCGAGTGTTGGAATGGATGCGAGTATGAGAGGAGGAGCGGGGGTGGATGTTGGTGTGGGCGAGTTGGGCGTCGAGGTTGTCGGAGTCGCTGGTTGTGAGGAGTGCGGAGAAGAGATAGTTGGGGCGGGGACGGTAGCGCACCACTCGCGGATGTGGAGAAGCGCGACGTTGTCGGAAATGCGTGCATGGGTATTCCAGACTAGAGAGGTGTCAGTCACAAACTGTGAGAGGAGAGGGGTCACGTACAGATGGCCATCTCTATCAGGTTTTAATGAGCTTGTGATTTAGACAAGGGACTCGCAACTCACCTTCGGACGGGCTTATTGTAATAGCTTCAACCCATTTCTCCTCGTCCTTCCCAAGGCGTTTCGACTTTGCCTTGTAGAAAGCAACTAGAAAGATAATCAGCATTGACGGCATCACGAAGAGCATATGACGCACTCTTCTTTTTCAGGAAAACCTCCGTCGGCAAATCCTTGCCCCCAATCTTCTTTGCCATCAGTCCAGGAATGGCGTCGAATAGGGATTGGGCTTTGTCGTTGTTCCCAAGGGACCAATGGCAGCCGCCGGCGATAAAGTAGTACGTGGCATGACTCCTGGGAGGAAATGAGCGAGTGTATGCGCGTACAAGGGAAACGCACCAAGTGTTGAGTTCAGTCATACGAACAAACATGTCAGCGGCCTCGGCATACCGCCGCTGCCCTAGAAGCGTCCATGCAAGTTCAAACACGATCTGGAAAACATGAGACATAGTCGAAGGGATGGGTGAAGCACTCACAAGGCTATCGGCCTGGGCAAAGCTACACGGGCGCTCTGGATCCAGACCGCCCTGGAGTGTTTCAATCGCGGCATCAGGATCATTACGCATGCGCAAGATTTTACCCTGCAGCAGACTCAGCACGAGCTCGCGAAGATAGAGATGACGCACCTTGTTGAGAATCCACAGGGCACCATTAGGGAATCTACTGTATAGTCTATCGACAAGTTGCTGATATTCGCTGACAATCTTGGGTTCGTCGGCCTGGTAACCGGACATCAAGAGGACGACGCCGTGGTAGGTCATGAGGACGAGACCAGCAAAGACGGAGTGGGTATCATTGCGGGCGGCGGCGACGGCGAGGGCCTTGAGGGCGAGCTTTCGGTCGTGCTTGAAGCCAAAGAAGCCGACGACRCTCCTGAAGATGGTAATCAGCATGACGTCACGCGGGCAGTCTGAAGCCGTACTGGATGC
>JANIEX010001052.1:0-14283 GCA_027627405.1 Leucocoprinus birnbaumii | reverse complement strand
ACAAGTGTCATATCCATCCCAAAACAGACCCCATGCCTTTTACTTCCAGTGCTTTGACAGACGCAAAACTGAGCCGGCTTGCTCAGAAGCTCGTAACATCCTTCGTGTACTCTCACGACGTCGTCACTCGACTATCATTAGGCTCTGTTCGAGACCTACGAAATGCGGCACTATGGCTATGTGAAGCTGAGGAAGGTCAACACCAATACGGTAAAGATGGTGAAAGGCTCCGAGAAGATGGCTGGTCAGCTGTCACGAGCCGTGCTCAGCGATGGAAAGAGGCTAACGAAAATGGTGGAAGGGGGAGCAAGGAGGATATGGATTGGGTATGTCGGGTCTACCTCAAAATGGCAACATGGTCCAAGTGTAATGTTGATCGGCCACCGGTTTAGCTAATTGCAGTACGGAAAACACTCGAAGCCAATATGCAAGATCAAGACCTATTTCCTCCTGGACGTGTGCTGTGGGGTATGAGAGATGGAGATCTACACCCTTCGCACCGAAAGAAGACGAAGAAGACCGTGAAAGACGAAGATAAGTTGAGGGTGTTCGAAGTCCTCGATGTGGAGAAAGTGTTTGATCAGATAGTGTTTGCGCGGAATATGCTTACGTGCGTTTCCTCTTCCCCTCTTTTGGTTGGTTGATTGTGATAACTAATGTCGGAGATGATAGGGCACACATGCCTCATCAATATGATCGAGTTCTTCATGATCTGCTGTAGACCAACGATATCACTTCATACCCACCACTTGCACTACTGACACTCCATCTTCATCTCATGACCCTCACGAAGTTTTTGTATACTCACCGTTCATGTATCCAATATCCATACTGTATATTAGTACCCAGCCGTCTGTCTCACTTACTATCTTGGTTTAATATAGACAGCATCTCAATGTAACTTCATTAACCCTGGAGCTGGTCGACTGAATCCGGAGAATTTGTAGTGTTTTTTTTCACTTTTGGAGAGAGATGGTCGTGTATCTATTATCGTACTTATTAGTTGATAGTCAAGCTATTTACTCTGTGTTTCGACTACATCCACTGGCGTATGCTTCTCGTCGGTCCCGATCGACGATGCTTCAGCTCCCAATTCAATATTAGGAATAGGTCCCTTAAACCAATGCACGCCCCCATATTTCGGGAAGTAATACCAACCCAATGAAAGTATCATGATCCCTCCAACCACAACGACGCTGTAATTCATCTCCGTTGCACCCACGCCAGGACTTCCTGGGAATAGAAATACAATTCCCAAGAACAACATAAACAGGACTGAGATGACAGCTACAGGGAGGCTCTGCGATAGTAATCAGGGTTCAGTTACATGTATCAAAGAGGCCGAAAAACATTGAGCTTACAAAAACGCCTAGATGGAAAGGTCCAGGTTGGAAATCGCTTCCTCCCGTAAATCTGACAATTATTGGGACCGCATATGCAATATAGATTGCAGTGACAGACATGGAAAAGATTGCGTTGATTGCTTGTTCTCCAGCAAAGACCAGGAGACCGAGAAGAAGTGCGAAGATGGCGTCAAACCAAACGACATTTACTGGCGTTCTGGTGGACTTGTTCATCTTGTAAAGCCACTTTGAGAAGGGGAGGGCTAAAGAACATAGTATTAGACTTCGTGTCTGCGACTCGAATTGTACGAACCTCCATCTCGGCTAAAAGCAAATGTCTGCCTGCTAGCCGCAAGGAGCTTGAGGACGTTGAGCCAAGTGAGTTATATCAAACACTGATCAATCACTTACCATGCTAGAACCCATCATGTATCTTGGGAATGAAATAATCAGGGACGGTGGACCATAAACGATGGTCGAACCACTCACTGTACGATGACCACTAAAACCCATACAGCGAGCGTTCCTTTCTGTCCAAAGCTGTTGACAAGGATTTGCGCCATGGGCTGATCACTGTTAACGAGTGACTCGAGATCGGAGCCCATACAAAAAGCGAGTGCCATGTTTATTGCTGCAGACGAAAGCAGTGAAGTGATAGCCCGAGACGAGACGAAAATGACGTACCCCATCCGAGAAGTCCTGCAATACCGATAGCTCCAACAATAGCCCAGGGCACTGCCGTCGCTGCGTTTGAGGCCTCCTCGCTGATATGCACGCTCGAGTCGAAGGAACCTGTCAAATTCAACTCAGCTGGAGAGCTGAAGGAGATCAGTCACTGAAACATTACATATAGTCCACAGTGGAGCGAGGAAGCTGTAGATGAAAGCAAAGCCGCTCGGCCAACCGCTTACTGGCAGGTCAAATTAGCCAGTGGACCTCTGAATCTATTGAACCCACACGCACTGTTATAAAAGTCCCACAAAGCAAATTTGGCACTGTTCTTGAACTCCTTTGGTGTCGCAGCCGGAAGCGCTACGATGAGTGCTATACAAAACCTAAGAAGATACCCAATCAACACATGATGCGAACTTGGCATATCCACGAAGAAATCCCCTTACATGACATTCAGGGCAATGTAGACCGTCTGTAGTCGAGCAAGGATACGTGTTCCTAAACAGCACACGATAGCATGGCTGATAACGATTGCAGCATACACACCGCTTCGGAGAGTGTGAGTGAGAACTCAAAAGGGGATATAGCTGAGATGGAAGCTCACAATAGCCGAGCGTTCGTGACTTCAAATTCACCATTGGTGCTGATGGTTATTGCTGCCATAATTTGGACTGCGGCGCCCCAGTCAATAGACGCAATGGCGCCAATGGATCCGATGGTATTGGCGTCTTTGAGAAGGGTAAGTGAGCGCCTACAGAAAACACATTTGAGACCTACATCCAACGATCCAACACAGGAGATTTCTCCACTCCTTTGACGCCATCGAATAAGTCCAGAAGTATAACTAGAAAAACGAGCTCAAGGGGTATCACGAACCGGGGGAGCATGAAGATACTCACACCACCAGACGTGGGTGCTGCTGAAGCCAACTCCGCCATGGACATGCCAACGAAAAGGATGAAAACACTGGCCACCAACCACTGAGCAGAAAACCCATATTAGTTCAACCTTCCCGCATACTCCTTTCTGACACGCACCCCCCACACCATTGCTGGGCCACCACCATTAGGTATCGCATAAAATAGTACTGAAGAGATTGAAGGGACTAGGCCAATGATTGAAAAGGCTATCCCGAACACCTGTTCAAACCGATGAGCTGGGTCTAGTCTACACTCAGTCGGAACTCACCTCCAACGGCGCAAACTCTCGTTTGAATTCTTGTTTGTAGCCAAGCGCCGCCAGCAAGGCTTCATCTGCTTGACGAACAGCATCTTGCCTCACCTGACCCTTCGCGCTCATATCTTGTTGGGGAAGAGGGGAAGAGGTGTCTGGTGCAGCCTAATCGACTTTGAAGGTAAATAGAGATGCCGGGAGAAGACCTGTCAGGATTAAGCGAATGGAAAATGTCATCTCTAGATATGTAAGAACATGAGGTATTGTGGGTAAAGGACGATTGATGGTGGGAGAGGCTCCATATGACGGTGCATTCCAAGTTCCGCCAATGTTATCGGGTGAAGAATTTTGCGTCGATATGTGACGTTGTAGGACAGATAAAGATAGCAGAGCGTGATAGGACCACAAGTTTGAGTGAGAAGCCCTGTTCAAGGGGTGCAGTCCATCCGCTCGTTTGGACCCTTCCTCCGAAAGTACCAGTCACAACATAATTCCAAGACTTCGTCAGTCCTTGCAACAGACCGAGGCGAGGGAAGACTGCTTTTCAATGATGGGAGTCTAGGGCACGAGAAGTGATCCCAGAGGTCAAGATTGGAGACGAGAGGGTGCGGCTGCGTTTTCCAATTAGGCATGTAACCTGTTGCATTAAACAATATAATGAATTCTGATACTTATATATTACAGAGTCATGCAACAATACCGGTGATGATTGCAAAGACCCGATAGAGCGCGATTCTGGGGATGAATCATTTACAAGAGGGTGTAGCAAGTAGAGAACTCGCGGAAACGGAGGGGTCGACAAAGCCATGAGGCATGAGTTAGTCTAGGTCTGACTGGTCGCGTGGCCGATACTTGATGCCTTTATTCTCCAACTCAGCTTCGACATCTTCTGGTACGCGACCTTTCACGTAAGCAGCGTACATTCCTCGAGCATAATTCGCTGAGGAAAGGAATGAGCTAGATTCACGAGAGTGGCGCACTACTCACTTGTTCTCTGCCATCGTGCGACCCAACTGCTTTCCGGATTTATGGCTGCAATTACCCCTTCGAAAGATGTGGTTGTGCACACGGCTATTCTGTCGGGGCTGCCCTTCAGCTACAAGAGATGTGAATGTAAAGATTGTCCAAGAGATGAAAAGAACTAAAATACGCACTTGCATGATATCCTCGCAATTAGGGCAGCCAATTTTGCGGAAATCTGCAGGAGAGAGAATAATAGAGCAAAGAAGGCATGCTCGAAGTGACTTGCTTTTCGCCTGTTGAGGAATAGGCGCCGACATCGCTGTAAGCAGAGTTTGAGGAACACAAACGGTCCTGCGCAATGTGCATGATGCCGATGGAGGTCATGTGACGCGCCAAAATTAGAAGCACTTAGCACAAGGCCAGGTGCACAAGTCTGAAATTGAATCTCATCTACGACTACTTCCTTCCAGCTTGCTCCCCATTTGCGTGGATCTATCGCCGTTCAGGTTTCACTTTCAAGTGGAGATGAAATTAATTTGCTGACTCTGTGTTCTACTGTGACATTAACATTAAATATTGAGTATCGATCAGGCTAGACTCTATGATCCAATGGTCGGGCGATTGCTCATTTGCACAGAACTGAATGGTCGGTAGAAGGTAATTTCAGGTGGCCTGGACGCATATCGTCCGCTATCAATGACAAGACGATTGTTGAGCAAGACCAGTAGGGCATTACTGTAGAATTTGCTCAGCAGAAGCCCTGGAACCATAAACATGGCGGTATTCGGAAAGAACCACGTTGCTAATAGATACGCGATTGCTGCTAGAGCTCGATTCCTCTCTGTGAGCCTCATAAAATGCAGTAGATGATAGCGAAAAAGAGTAGTTACCTGTCAACGACCCGGTCTCTAATAGAAGTCGCTTGATCTTGACCAGGGTTTCTCGGGTTGCATTGCTTGTCCGTCGCAGTTGTCTCGAAAGCTGTCTCATGTGATGGTTATGACAAGGCCAAATGAACTTTTAACAAACTCACATAGGTGAACATAAAAAGTGCAATGAAAAGGTCGCAAATTGCCCCAAGCACACCCCAGCCCTTCCAAGACGAACTTCCATCAAGATAACCGGTTCAAGAAAAAAAAAAGGGAACTACGCACGAATGTGTTCACGGAGTCTCCTGCTCGAGCCAGCCAATATTCATTACCCTCATTGTGTAGATTTCGTGTGTTGAACGAGTTAAGACCATATGTGGTCGCAGCTACAAAGATACCACAGCCAAATTGCACGAAGGCGAGCTAAAATGTGGGTTAAATGTGAGGGCTCTGGTACATACATGCATGGTGCAAGCCACCTACAATAACCACACCAACGGTAACCTTCCATAGATGGGAGATGGTATGAATTCGGTGGGCATAGTATAACTGAACAGTAACTGCAACTAGCAAGTGTCAACGTTCCGTGGACTCATCCGTTAGTAGTCTCATTCATCCAATCATACGGAATCGAAGACGAACCTAGAGTACTACTTGTGGGAACCGTGAACCACGTGAAGCCTAGTGAGTGAAGGTTCGATGTGTATAGGACCGTTAGATCCTGCGGCAACCGGCTGATTCCATAGGGCTCCTCTAAGCAGAACATCGTATAGAAGTCTACCAGAGCAAAGATCGTCTGAATTGATACGACGATATAAACGAACCAAACGATTGCCTTCGTGATTCTCTTGTCTTGAGGGAAACTAATATAATATGTATCTGTACATATTACTCAGTCACGTTCGTGCAGCGATAATTGAAGCTCAAAGCAATTACTCACATACTTGGATAGTCAAGAGACCATAGAACAATATGTCGAAATAATACCCGAAAAACTGTCATACCACCTCAATGATGCTTGGTTCAACCCAGAATCTGACTAGAAAAAACTCACTGCCGGCTTCGTATCCACAATGACAGGAGCTATCCCAACTATAGCATCACTATGACCTTCTCCGCCAGTGCCGCTCGCCACTGTTGGAAGAAGGGGCAGTAGACCGAGTTGTGAGGGAGGCAGTGAAATGGTGTTCGTGCTCATCAGGACTCGTGCAACCTAGGCTTTGAAGGGGAATCGTCATCGAGCTATATATTGGCCATGGGACCAAGCTAAATAGATGTCACTTTTGAAATTAAGCGCGCCACACAGCCTGAGGTATCTTCTTTCAAGTTCATTGTTCTGTTCAGGAGATCAATCAAGGAAAAGTGTAGTGTTTTCTCGGGTCAGATCATGAAACTCGTTGGGAAAGCAGCTTTCGGCTCCCAACCAAAAAGCTTAGCTTCTTTGATGCAGTTCTAGCAACACGTAAGTTCCACTGTAAGATTCAAAGGCTTGTATTGTCGATGTATTGTTCAATAAGGTTCAAAACGGGACTAATGTATTGTCTAAGAATGTAACATCAGTCACTGAGCGATTCGACACCACACCACGTACCAACACTACAAACCCTGGGCGGCCATCTGCACGTCTTAATCAGCAGACGCTTTCATCGCGAGAAGAGAGAGGACGCACTTGCGGCATGTGTTTCTAAGAATTTGACCGTCGTCTTTTCAGTGTGAATAAGTACTCGCTACCAATCTCTCATCAATTAACCATTAATCAACAATCTCAACCAGAAGTCAACTACTGGAGACGAGTCCGTGGATCCAGAACAAAACTAGACGGCTCGTGAAATGTGACCTGGGTCGGACCGGATGCATGGCGTCCCTTATCGATTACGAGACAATGATTCAGCAGAGCCAGCAAGGAGTTACTGTAGAGTTTGCTCATCAGAAGGCCTGGTATCATGAATATGGTACTGTTCGGAAAGAGCCACGAGACCAGTAAATATGCTATTGAGGCTATGGCTGGTCAAGTGCAATAGACGCGTTAAATGATATCTAGGATCATTAGACTAGGCTCAATCACCTGTAAGTAGTCCCGTTTCTAAAAGAAGTCGTTGGATCTTGATGAGAGGCTCTCGTGTCACCTTACTCGTCCGTTGCATTTGCCGTGAAATCTAGTTAATGAGCCTTGGAAATGAGTGGCCGAGCAACGCAATCGACGTCAAACTTGAACGCACGTAAAGAAACATGAAAGTTGCGATCGCAATGTCGCAAAGTGCCCCCAGTATACCCCAGCCCTTCGTTCCATGAGTGATAAATACTCTCGTCATCATTCAAACAGAAAGGAGGACTCACCAGAGCATTAAGGAGGTCGGTTGCTTGGGCGAAAACGTAATAATTTCCGGCGTTCCTCAAGTTTCGTGGATTAAACCAAGTTAGGCCGTAAGACGTAGCGGCAGAGAATATACCGCACCCTAACTGACCCAGAGCGAGCTGTATAATGAATATAATGACGAGGACTGGAGCGTTATTCATAGCAGACACCTACAATAATCACGCAGGTGGTAACGCTTTCATTGGCAGATATTGTGTACATCCGATGTGCATAAAACAATTGAACAGTCACTGCAACTATCCAGAGAGCATCGGTATGTTAGTAACTCTTCAAAAAGCTCCAAGTCTGGGGAAGAAATTTAACGTACCGATAGAGCTACTCGTGGGAACCGTAAGCCACATCAATCCGAAAGTATGCATGGTAGGCGCATTGAGCACCGAAGGTCTCCCTTCCTTCGACAGTCGAATATATCCTTCGGGCGACTTCTCACAGAACATAACAAGGAAATCTCGCAGGGCAACGAAGGTTTGTATTGATCCAACAGCATAAACAAACCAGACTGTCGCCTTTGTGGTTCGTTTATGATTCGGAAAGGCCAGGTAATAGAGATCTGATAGGAATCGATTAGCTTTAAACCCCATGCTGTCGTTTGCCCCAACAACTCACAGACTTGTACAGTCAACAGACCATACAGTATAATATCAAAGCAATATCCAAAAAACTGAAGGTTCATCAGTATGGTCAAATTTCGAGAGATGCAATTGGGGCTCACGGCTGGTCTTGTATCGACAGGAACTAAGAGGATTTCCGGCGGCGGCACTCCCTAGCGATTTAGAGTCAAGACCTATCGAGAGATGTTCAGCCAAAGCAGACGCACACCGATCCCCGCGTGATTATTCGGCACAGAGGTAGGTGAAATGGGCAGTAGACTCGCGACGGTGGCACTCATGAGCAATGATGAAGCGCTGACCAAAGGAGAGGGTGCTAGCGGATGATACTTGTCCAGTGAATATGGAATTATCTCCAAGGGAAGGCCCGGGCCCCAGAGTGTTGATATTTAAGCAAGCATGACGCTAGAAGATGCTGTTGAAGATTTATTTAGTTCGTGTCCAGTATTGTCATAGATTCGGAGGGAAATGCAGTGTGAGCTTTGGCGCCGAGTGCTTCTAAAGCTGTCATTTTGTTGAGTGGCAGTGCGTCCCTGCATGATAGACCAGAAGCTTGCCACTAAAGGTTTTCCCATTGAGTGTTTTGCAGGTGAATTGCGCGATCTTGCAAGCCCGCACTCTGCAGTTCTTTCAATGGCAACCTTGACAAACCTCATATGCCTCCAATCGTCCAAGCGTACTCAACTTGGTTCTCTGCTTGTCGCGAATAGGTTCTCAAAAGCGCCCCTAGAATCGTTTGATCCATTGAAACATGTGTCCCAGGTGTTTTGAGGGCGTTGATCACTGCGATAAGTATCAGTACCCCACCTTAATTGAAAAGCGGTGCTTGTGCTTTGATCTGTCGTTTGCCACTGACTATTCTTGGGCCGTCCCGATCTCGGTCACTTATTCCTATTCCTGTCATCTAATCTCTATCCAGAATATCAAAAGACACACTCTACCGTGTTATCAAGTCTACCATTATCAAGTCTACCACCTCGTAATGTCCACCTCAGCCTCTCCAAACACACTCGTTTTCTTTATTGAAAAGTCTTCCTCCACATCCTCTTCCTCCTCTGCAACCGCATAATACTCCGGAAATTCCCTCCTCAAAAACCTCGAGATATGACCGTTGATCACCTCAAACTCCAACAAAAATCCGTCATGCCCATCTCGGTGAAGGCACAGTGACTAACTCCGCATCAGGTATATTTTCCGCAATTTCCCTTTGTTCGGAAGGTGTGAAAAGCCCATCGGTCGCAATGCTGATTACGAGAGCACGAGGGGGTAAAGTCGCTAGAACGTGTTTGAGAGCGTCCGAATCGGAGATGCCAGAGGGTGTACGACCACGGGCAACATCGTGAGTGTCAAGTTTTCGCGTTATGTGGATATAACAATTCGCATCGAATCGAGCGATGAATTTATCGCCTTGGTAGCGGAGGTATGATTGTGCAGAGAAGATTTGGGGTTTAGAAGTTGTCGTGGTGGAAGTGGAAGATGTCGAAACGAGAGAAATGGACGAGGAGTTGGTATCTGTTGAAGAAGTCCGAGAAATACTGTTAGCAATAACTGAAGAGCTAGAAGTAGTTGTAGTCCGTGGTTTGGCATTTTTATGACCATCGTTATGATAAACGACGGCATCATCCCTCTCCTCGACCCTCGGTGATTCCGGTGGTGTAATCGGCTCTCGCCCAAGGTACCTTTACTCTCCCCTTGTAGCTGTGGCTTCCTCCCAAATCTCGATTCGAATGAATCTCTCGACCGATAGGTCAAAAGAGCACTCATCCTAGCAGCAGCCAATCCACTCGCAGGCTGCTTATCGTAGAACCCATCTTGGTACCCCGGATCACTGTAGATACTCTGCCTCTGAGCCTCTCCCCATGAAATACACCATGCAGAATGTCGAGCAGAGGTCGCAAGTGGAATCACATGGCGAACGAATCCTTTCGGTGTACATAGAGGCCATTCAAGGACCGCCATCCCGCCCATAGACCCGCCGATAACGACAGCAACGGACGAAATCCCAAGATGATCCAGCACCAGTTTATGCAGCCTTGTCAAAAATCTAAGTCAGAGAGTCTATCAAAATAAACAAGCGCTGATGGCGCACCGAACATCGTCACGAATAGTTGTAGGTGGAAATTCTGGTCCATAAGTCCGTCCAGTGTCAGGATTGATAGTAATCGGCGAAGCAGAACCATAAGGCGATCCAAGTGTATTCGCACAAAATATGAAAAACCTCCTCGAGTCAAAAGCCTTCCCTCTTCCCATCATAGGCCCCCACCAATCCTCGACATCTGCACTCCCAGTAAACGCATGACAAATAATCATAACATTATCCTTTCTTTCATTCAACTTTCCCCACGTCTTATACGCCACCGGTACTTGTCGAAGTGTAGCCCCGCATTCGAGCGTGAATTGCGGGACGTGAAAAATCTGTTGATCAATTAGGTCGGAGAGAAGAGGCATTACGGCACTGCACGAAATGACTGGGAAGAGATTTGATTCCCGGTCATGTGATTTAATCACGAAACGCGGTCGTCGAATGACGGCACGGCGCCGTTAACGGCTATTTCTTCCGACGTCCATGAGCAATGTTACCAATCAGCTGTTGTCTGGTGAGTGATTCTAGTTCCTTCGTATTCTCTAATTAATTGTGTTGATGTGCATGTAGGTGCACTGTCTGGGTTTGCAACAACTGTATCCCTTCAGCCATGTGAGCATATCAAAAACCCGTGCCTGCAAAGACTTTAATAGCTCATCAACACAGTCGACCTGCTAAAAACACGTATGCAACAGGGAGATGGCAAGATAAGACCAAAGTATGCTTACTGGATCATATTCTTTCAACTTCCGAAGTTTCTCAACCTTTTCTCCCAAGACATAGCGTTTCCCTCGTGCTAAGCACAACTCAAGACGTTCTGGCCTCGAATGGCTGGAGAGGTCTATGGCGCGGCACAGGAGCCTCACTGATACGCAACGTACCTGGCGTCGCGTGTTACATGACTGGGTTAACTCAACTTCGCACTTGGATGGCGACTTCAACCTACTTTACTCTAGTACACAAACGATCCCCGACCGACTACAGCAATACCTCTGTCCTCCCGAAGCTCACAAATACAGGTAACCTACTAGCAGGAGCGACAACACGAGTCGGTGTTGGTTTGATCCTCAACCCGTTTTCTGTCTTGAAAGCTCGATATGAGGTTCGTCAGCTATCTTTTCATGTTCCGTTCCGAGCTGAATTTCTGTTATTTTTCCATATTTAGAGTAACATGTACGCATATGAGAGTCTCTCAGGTGCACTTGTATCTATCATTCGACAAGGTCCTCATGAATTATTACGAGGTTTCTTGGCATCATCTCTCCGCGATGCACCCTACGCAGGACTCTTTGTCCTCTTTTACGAAGGAATCAAACGCGAAACCTGTAAATCCATTTTCCCCCTCCAAACTCCATTCACTTGACTGACCGGACATTCGAACCATCTCAAAACTTCCATCTTCCAGCATACCTCGCTCCTCCAACAAGTGCCTCTCACTCCACTATGATCCATAGTATTTCTGCCGCATCTGCCGGTGCAATAGCGACAATGATAACCCAACCGTTTGACGTCATAAAGGTAAATCTGCCCCGCATTGTACTTTATTCTATATCACATTTCTAAGATCTCTTCCATCTAGACCAAAATACAAGTTCGCCAAGAGGACAGATACCACGGATTCCTTCGGACTGTGCACACCATCTGGCTGGTGCGTGGACCCCAATGAAATCCCAAAATCTGGGTCAGAGATCTAACCTAATCAACCTTTTTTCCTCTCTCCCTCAGCAACGGGGTATTTCAGGCTATTTCGACGGCGCTTCTCTTCGCATGTCTCGTAAAGTTTTGAGTTCCGCAATTGGATGGGCTGTATATGAAGGCATCCTCATGTTTGTGAGAACGTCAAATCTCCGGAAGCAACACTTATAGAAAGGATGGGATGACCATGACGTTTGTAGTCGACTGCGTAGATCTGATCTTGCTAGTGTTAAATTATCGCTGACCTCTCCGTCGGACCGTCGGTACATTTTTCTCCCCACGGTCCGTGAATTTTTCTGCCTAACTTATTTCAAGGACTCGCTTGTACGACTAATAGACTTATGTTGTAGCTCTAGCCCCACTCCACTCAGATTTATAGATCATTATAAAATCTGTTCATGTTCATATGATGATAACAATGCTCTAAGAGATTTGCTAGAGATGCGCGATTAGGGATAATTATACATCGTCATCGTGAAACCCGTCCGTGATGTACCAGAACAAGGGAATGAAATGTTTCCAGGACTACGAATAATCTTTCTGGATGAACCTCGCAATCGTCTGTAGCTGAATGTTCGATGTGCCTTCGTAAATAGCGCCCTGTGAGAGTTCATTGTCAGCCCTCGCTCCACAAAGACAAGTACAAGACATACGATCTTGGAGTCTCGCCAGAACTTTTCGATGCCGGTCTCCCTCGTGAACCCAACACCGCCAGCCCATTCGATAGCGGAGCCTGCTACTCTCTGGGCCACTTGGCTACTCCAATACTTGGCCATGGCGGCCTCCTTCGTGAAGGTCTTGCCTTCCTCTTTTCTACGTGCAGCATTGTAGGTCAACAGACGGGCAGTCTCGATGTCAATTGCTGCCTGGGCAATCTGGAACTGCATCCCTTGGAAGGTACCGATGGGCTGACCGAACTGCTTGCGTTGGTAGGTGTATGGAACAGCTTTGTCGAAAGCTCCTTGAGCGAGACCAAGCATTTGTGCAGCAATACCGATACGGCCTAATCCTGATGAGCCGGATGTATTTACTAAAATACGGTGGGTTCTTACCTTCATTCAGGATTTCAATAGCGATCTTGTAGCCCTTGCCTTCACCACCAAGAACGTTCTCCGCAGGAATCTTGAGATCGTCGAAATTAAGGGTACACGTTGAAGAAGCACGGATGCCGAGCTTCTGCTCCTTCTTCGCAATTTCGATGCCCATATCTTTCGTAGCGATGAAACAGGTGATGCCTTTGTATCCTTTGGTCGGGTCAACCTGGAGTTGCCATGAGCACCTGACAGAAGACTGTGGAGTGTTATACGAGCACTGACATTGGCGAAGATCAAGAAGAAATCGGCCTCGTAAGAATTGGTAATCCACATCTTGGAGCCGTTAATGATATAGTGGTCGCCTTCTTTCTTGGCACGCGTTTGTAGAGCAAAGGCATCGGACCCAGAGGCAGGCTCGGATAAACAGAAAGACCCAAGCTGACGCGAGAGTTAGCAGGTCCATCATAGTTAGATAAATAGGACAGACTTACCGTCTTCTCAGCTAGCAGCGGTAGCCACTTGTCCTTCTGCTCCTGAGTACCGTAAGTCCGGACTACAGTGTTGACGAGGGTGTTGTGAACGTCGCATAATACCGATACAGATGGGTCAACCTTGGCCAGCTCTTCAATCGCGATGATTGCAGAGGTAAAAGAGGATCCGGCGCCTCCATGGTCCGGGCTGGTTTCAATGCCCATCAACTAAAGGAATTCGCCTAAGCATCGGGTCTCATGAAACTAGACTCGGAGCCACGTACACCTTGCTCGAACAAGCCCTGAATGACCGAGGGGTCCATACTTTCGTTCTCATCCATCTCTCGGACCTTGGGACCGACGACATCGACGGCGAACCGTTGGACTAGTTAATAAGCGGGGTAAGGCGAGGGAGCGTACTTTGACAATACAGACAACGCACCAGCTTCTCTCAGCATATTCTCTTCCTCCGTAAACACATCCAACGATGTCGGAGCTCCAAGTTCGTTCCGAACATTTCTCGAAGTCGAGAAAGCCCTACTGCAGATCTCTAAGTCCGGTATATCCGTACGGGGAGGAACGCCAACTCACCTAACAGTCGGTATCGAGCGAGCCCTCGAGACAGATGCAAGTGAGCGTAGAGCAGCAGATCTGAACATGACTTGAACACAGAGAGAAAGAACGAAAGCAAGTAGGAATTATAACGAAGGTCCGGCCTTGGTCCGGATGTCATATGTTAATCTGGGATGATGGCCGGTCACATGATTACCCCGCCACCTGTGGCTCGATTTGGAAGTGGCTCGGCTCGGCGCTCTCCGAACTCTACGTCTACAACTACATCGTAATGGCTGCTCGCTTCCTCGCCGTCGCCCTCGCTCTCTCCGCCGCAGGTTCAGCGCTCGCAGACACGTCCCTTGTAACCTGGTCGTCCTCAAGGTACCCTAGTCTTGCTCTCAAAGCCATTCGTTCATTACTAACGTTACCTTCAGGTCGACT
>JANIEX010001051.1:0-14307 GCA_027627405.1 Leucocoprinus birnbaumii | reverse complement strand
CAGGAGGAGCAGCCATAGTACGGTGCAGAAGCAAGCCAGAGCCAGCTTTAAATCACTCCAATTATGGCCATCGCACAGCCATCACAACGCCGCTGATCCCATCAMKMGCTCCGATCACCCTGACCCTTCCTCGCTTCCCTTTACTTAACAAGTCTAGTCTCATTTCTTCTGAATAAAAGGGCGTCAAGCTCTCCAGTTCGTGCCCCAATGGCTTCCCAATCTTCTCTCTCTGACCTGACCTATATCCCAGAGCGCGATCCCGCAGATACGGGACGCACGTTGGTGCTGCTTTTTGATGGCACTGGCGACAAGTGTGTCTTTTATTTCAGTTCTGACATGTCATCTCACATTCGCTACCAGGGACGACGCCGATGTGCGTTTCACCGCCTGCTCTGAGTAGTAACCCATCGCTAACTACCTTGCACAGGTTACCAACGTCATACTACTCCGAGATGCCCTCCTAGGCTGGCCGAATGACACTGCCAATCCTGCTACGGACGAGCAGCTCGTTTATTACCAGGTAATTCTCGCTAATCGCGCCATCGCCCTCTTGACTCACCCACCGCAGCAAGGGATTGGCACCTGGAAGCCTCGTGTCTTTGGTAGGGAGTTCGAGGTCCCCGTTATTGGTCCACTTTCCCAGGTCTGCTCCGCTTTTTCCACTCCGTATGTTATTCTCACAGTTTTCGTAGACTGTTGACCAAGCTATTGCTTGGAGTCTCTCCATACATGTGACCCGTATGTATTCCAAGAAGTATCAGCACCACTTTTCATAATCATTCCGTCTTTCATAGATGCATATCAATGGCTCGCGAAGAACTGTGAGCGCTACGCTTGGCTTTCATTTCTGTTGTGGACCTGACAATCGTTTATAGACAAGCAGGGCGACAAGATATGCCTTTTTGGATTCTCTAGGGGTGCTTACACCGCCCGAGCGTGAGTCAAGGCGGGTATCGCGCACTGGATATGTCTAACCGGTACTCAGTTTGGCAGGCATGCTCAAAGCACTCGCGCTCTTGCCCGCTGACAAGGCCGATGATGACTTGAAAGCCATGTCTGCCTACAAGTTATTCAGCCGCGAGCTTCCTAAGCTGAAAATCCGGGACGATCCCGATGTCAAAGAGGCTTGGCAAAAACTCTTAGATGAATGGAACGAGTTCAAGACGGAGAACAGCTGTATCAACGTTTGCATCGACTTTCTTGGCTGCTGGTACGTGCATGAGCCTAATTATAACTTGTTGGCGTCACGAGAACTCATGACGGACTTCTTGGGCTATTTAGGGATACGGTTAATTCAGTTGGCATCATTCGTCCTATCAAGCTAAGATATACAAGGAACAATGATATCGTTCGGGTCTTCCGCCATGCGCTTGCCCTCGACGAGCACCGTGTTAGGTTCAAGCCGAATTTCTGGGGCAAGCCCAGTGAAACTGAGGAAGGGGTGCCCAAGACTGATGCTGAAGAGGTCCGTTTGTAAATCGATTGGCTCGCACTCACTGACGAGGCTCTAGGTTTGGTTCGCTGGCTGTCATTGCGGTAACTTTCCCGTTCATTTTGCTTCGCTTCTCACGAGCTAATTGTACCTTACGCTTCTCAAAGACGTAGGTGGCGGCTCCGGTACGACTTCCTTCATCCACTTCGCTCCACCTTCCGAACTCACCACTTCTATTTTTTCTCGTTACAGTAACAAACGACGTCCGTCCGAACCTCTCACACATCCCACTCCGATGGATGATTCGCGAATGCTTCAAGGCCAACAGCGGCATCATCTTCAACGCCAACAAAATCCACATCATCGGAATCAACCCCGCGCACTTGTATCCCAAAGTCCTACCGAGACCCGATCCTCACCCGATCTCGATCTCCGAAACTCTGACGATCCCACCGCCGACTATACCTACGTTCTTACAAACCCTCAAATCGTACATCCCATTCACGAAAACCAAGATTCCGCAAGCGCTCGCCCCCGTACCGAACCATCCGGACGTTACCGAGGAAGAACACGATTTGCTCGATGGTCTCGCTTCGGCTTATGATCAACTCAAGTTAAAGTCGGCGATGTGGCGGCCGTTGGAGATGTACCCTATGGTGACGGAGGTCTACGTTCCTGATGCTGTGTATCCGGCGTTGCAGTTTAAGGAGGTTAGACAGGCGCATAAGGGGGTGGGCAGGACTGTGCCGTCGAGGGAGGACGGGGAGGRGGATAAGAGTACGAGTAAGGTCAAGGTGCATCGGAGTGTCAAGATGAGGATGCAGGCGGTGATGGTGAAAGGGAAGGAGAAGGTTAGTGTGAACTATGTGCCAAAGGGGTTGGTTGGGTATGGTGTGAAGAAGGTGTTTTGTGAGGTTGATCCAGAGATGCTTGAGTGGGTTTACTAAGGAAGAATCTTGGATGATCTCTTGTAATTGTTAATGATGTTTGCTATGCAGAATGTATGAAGTTTGAATGGCTTTCATTTCACCTTGTTTTCTGGAAACCATGTATTCCTTGTGAAATGCATGGTGACCTTGTGCAACATGCATTGATGATATAGGTGAAAGATGCTGTATGTGTCTGTGTGATTGAGGGTGTACAGTGCTAAAAAGACTGTCCCAATGTTTTGCACATTTGGACAAATTAAGGCACAGGTAATTCAGGTTATTATATAATCTCTGAAAAATATTAATAAGACTGTCTCACCATCCTAGTCATCCAAATCATGTATTATCAGATGATCCAGTACTGTATGTATAATATTATCATTCATGGGGTCAAATTTTTTGAGCCACATATAGATCATGATATCTCCCAAGTCCCATGGCAGAAAAAATTCAGGTGATATTGAGAGTACTGAATACATTTCTATGGCCAACATTTGATCTTAGTAGACATTCTAAGTCACTTTTGACCTCTCTTCAACCAGGTCTACCACTACAGATGCTGTTCCTTTTGATTAAGCATCTTGAGCAATCTTCTTCCTTGGAAATATCAATTTCTTGTGATAGGTTACAAATTAAACTAGTCTGTGAGAGCCTACTATATAGTTAATCATATAGGAAATTAATGGCAACAAGAAAACTATCAAGAAAAGGTGTCTTTGTGCTTTCTATCTGAAATAAATAAATATTTAATTAATCACTACTAAAAAGCTGGTTTACTGCCAATTACACTGCCAAACTGAGCAAACACACTCTCCATATCTCTGTTCATGCCTCACTATCCATATTATGTTCTAAACATAGTGTTTCTGGCCTGTAACATTTACCATGCTGAAGAACAGGAGGAGAGGCCCTGGCTGGAAGTAGCTCTTCCATCTCTGTCCATGTATATACCTTTCTGGTTGACTGAACTCCATCTATATAATCAAAAAATCACTTTTTAACTCCCTATAGGCTAGTTTATGTAGTACATGTGTTAAGCACAAAGAAATGCCTAAGAAGGATGTCTGACGTTAGCAATCAGAGCAGAAGAGAGCGGAGAAACAACGGATGGATGGAGTATGGAAACTCCAATTGGGACCGATGGAGGAATGCAGAGAAGTGGAGTACAAGAACTCCGATGGATGCTGGCGGAAATAGGTCTTGGCCTCAGCTTATGTGCTGTGCCTTCCACTGACACAGGACCTAGATTTCGGATATGGTGGAGGGGAACAAGATAGAGATTGAGTACAAGTATGTAGAGAAGGATAGGAGGGAGCTAATTTGATTATCAGACTGAGGAGAGAGGATACAGAGGGAGTGGATTAAATACTGAGAGTCCGGCTATGCTAACAAAAGGTAAGAATAAATGTATTGTCCGACGGAGGTGAGCAGAGCAGAACAAAAGTAACTACAGTAACGGGGAAACAGAGACAAGACGTCGAGAGTGTGACAGGTAGTGCAGTAACTATGTTATGAAGAATGGGCAATAACAATAAAGGGAAAACAAAGGGAACCAAATAGGAGATAGGAGGACAAAGTCCAATGTGATCCAACATTACCAAGCAGAGGAAAGTCTATGATCAAAATTTTGAACAAGTCCAGTGAAATGTGGTGCCGACCGGGGCTCTCGAAACGGGATATGACAACATGCAACCCAATAGTAGTCCATGTAAGATTGCTTGCTTGATAGAGAGTGTTCCGTCACTACGTCAGAATTTAAATAATAGTTCCTTGAGTATTGAAATAATATCAAAATATTACTCTAAATTCAATTCAGTTGACCCTGAACTTAGAGTAATATTTTGATAACCTTTCAATACTCAGGTATCTATTATTAAAATTCTGAAGCAGTGCCTGCTTTAAGATAACTGTGAGCATATTATAGCTAGTTGTGACTGATCGTGAATAGGAAGAGTGTGGCTAGCAAGTTTGGGAGCCTCTATGGTGGTAAACAGCTTCCTAATAGTCATTTATTGATTAATTAATAATCTATTTAAGGTAAAAATGTTAAGCATGGAGAAATGCAGAAACTCCAATCAGGACCGATGGAAAGTGCAGAGAAGTGGAATATAAAAACTCCAATGGGTGCAGGTGGAGATAGGTCTTGGCCTCAGGTTATGTGCTGTGCCTTCCACTGATGTGGGACCTAGAKTTTCAGATATGGTGGAGGCAAACAGGATAGAGATTGAGTAGAAGTATGAAGAGGAGGATATGAGGAAGCTAATTCAATTATCAGACAGAGGAGAGAGGATACAGAGGGAGCAGATTAAATACTGAGAGTCCAGCTATGCTAACAAAAGGTAAGAATAAATGTATTGTCCAATAGAGATGAGCGGAGCAGAACAAAAGTAACTATGGAAACAGGGAAACAGAAACAAGATGTCATGAGTGTGACAGGTGGTGCAGTAGATATGTTACAAGAATGGTTGATAACAATGAGGGGAACCAAATAGGAGATAGAAGAACAAAGTCCAATGTGATCTGACATTACCAACTGGAGGAATGACAAAGGCCAAAATTTTAGATAAGTCCAGTGAAGTGCAGTGCCAATTGGGGCTCTTGAGGCAGGATATGACAGTATTCCCCCTTAGGGCTAAGCCCTCAAAGCCATCAGAGCAGAGATTGAAATTTAAAACTCCGGTTTATAGGCCCAAAAAAATTTGAATTAAGCTTTCTTGCTTCTTAACCTTCAACCACAACTATGCAACCTGAAGATACACAAATGCAAACCTCCGGCAACAACTCCAACAACAAAGAGCTCCAAGCCCAGGAGAGGGCACTTGAGGAAGCACAGAGAGAGGCAGCAGCAAGGGCAGTGGAGTTGGAGTGGAAGAGGGAGGAGAAGTAACAGGAGAGGGTAGAGGCAAAAGAAAGAGGCAGAGGAATAGGCTAGGAGAGAGCGAGGAAGAAGAGGGAAGCAGTAGAACAGGCAGAGAGGGAGCAAATGGAGAGGGAGAGAAGAGAGGGAGAGGAAACCAAAGCAGAGGGCCACAGAGGAGGAGCAGGAGAGGCAGAGGAAAGCAGTGTGAATTGCCACAGAGCAGAGGATGGCAGAGGAGGCTGCAAGGGAGAAGAGAAAGAGGTCAGGGATGCCAGGGGAGGGAGCAGCTACAGAAGGAGAGAGGGGTAGGCCCCTGATGAAGAAAACCAAAATAATGGAGGGAGCCAAAAATGAGGAGACAGGGTCCTTGAAGCCCAAGCTGCGTATGAGGGCACCAGGGAGGGTGCAACTGCCCTCAGTCATGTCTACGGCAGGGAGCTTGGAAAGTGTCTTGCCACATCAAGGGTATGTAGAAGTTCCATTCTCCATATACACCCATAGATGGGACCCCAACCACTCATATACCCCTAGACTTGACATTGATGACCAAGGGGCTGGCAGAAGCAGCTCTGACGTAGAAATCAACAAGAAGAGGACTGCAAAGGCCAGGGGATTGAAGAGGAAGATGGGCAGCACCAGGAAATGCACTGAATGCATCAAGAGTGGGCTGCCATGCACCCCACATCTATCCAAGGAAGTACCACTCTAGATCTAGCTGGAGGTGTCTAACTTGTTCACAGGAAAAAGTCTGTCTGCATGCAGTGCAATGCCAAAAAGAAGAAATGTGTCCTTCCAGTGGCAACTGAGATGGTGGAAGGGGTGGGAAATGCAGAGATGCTGGGGCTCCTTTGGAGGATCATGGAGGGAGTTGAGGAAGGCAACTGCTTCTTGAGGAGGTTGGTGAGGGGTAAGGGCAAGCAGTGTGTGGAGGATGAGGAATTGGATAAGGAGGATGGTGAGGGGGATGCAGAAGGAGAAGCGGAGCTGCTGGAGACCTGACTCATGGAGGGGGACTTCATCATCTCCTCTCGCGGTTGTGTTGGGTTCTGCAACCCCAGCTTCTATTATTAGATTATTTTTGACATATGCTGGCTTTGTGGGTTTTGGCAAAAAAATGTATATCTCTCTGGTGTGGTACAAGTGTGAGTAAGGAAAAAACTGGAAACATCGGAGAAATATGAAAAATTTGACTAAGTCCAAAAAAGTTCGGAAAATGCAGAAACACCAGAAGCATCAGAGAATTTATAAACAACAATGAAGGATGTCAAAGTCCAAAGATAGTTGGAGATGTCAGAGGACATGGATCACAAGGGAAGTGGACCAGGCTTGTGAGAATAATGCAGATGGAAGTCAGAGACAAGTTCTTTTGCATGTTCCAGCTCAGTGGCCAGAAGCCATTTGGACTTGTCAGCAGTATCTTTGTATCCCATCAATATGACTTTGTAGAGTAGTTTGCAGGCCTAGTGGCAGTCAATCTTGGAGTCTACAATTTGTGAGACTTTGTATCCTGGTTCCCTGTTGATGACCACCGGAGCTAGAGCTGGTTCAGAACAGTTGGGGAATGGATTGGGGGTAGAAGGTTTGAGCATTGAGACATGGAAAACTGGATGAACAGCATGCATGGAATTGGGAAGGTGGAGGGTGAAGGAGTGAGTGCTAGGACAAGCAATGATCTTGTACAGACTGAGGTACTTTTCCAAAAGTTTCTTTGAGGGTTGGGTTGTTTGGAAGAACTGTGCTTTGACTAAGACTTGCTGGCTGACTTCAAAGTCTGGAGCGGGGATCTGGCACACATCAGCAGAGCATTGATAGCATTGCTGTGCAGTGGAGATCTCAGATTTAAGTGTGGCATGAAGTTCCTGTAGGTTGACAGCAAACTCGTGGGCCTGGGCAGAGGCAATGTTGCATTCAGGATGTACAGTGATGTTGGGGTGATAACCTTTGTTTGCAAAGAAAGGTAAACACCAGTAGTAGCACATGGAGCATTATTGTATGCAAATTTTGCAAGCAGCAGTAGCTCAGACCAGTTGTCTTGCTGGTAGTTGCAGTATACCTGGAAATATTGCTCGAGGGTCTGGTTGGTATGTTCCATTTGTCTGTTACCTTCTGGGTGGTATCCTGAAGTGAAATGAAGGCACATGTTGAGGGCAGTTCTGAGGGAGTGGAAGAAGTGTGAAAACAGACTAGGACATTTCCTCTTGACAGAGCACTTGCACAAGGGATATATATTTCCTTTGTTTCTGAAGTTTTCTAATGCCTTTGTGGCTCAGTGGTTTACTCTGCCTCTGATTCCCACRCTTGCCAGCCACCYMTGYRTTCGAACCTTCATAGTGTTATGGATTCTTTCCCTAATTTTAATACTTCTCTTGTCACATGTTCTTGAACATCCATTGGATTCAACAGATGGAATTGTTGCCATCCATTCATTCTATTTTTAATTTATATACTAATGAACTGATGCAACATTCAATTCCCAGTGTGGTGTCACTGGGAATTGGACCCGTTTTTGAGACGAGGGACTCTGAACCATCCCATCCATCAATCCCAGCACCTGTCAGCTCCCCATCACTGATTTCTTTGTCAACAATGCTCGGTACGGAGCTTGCCCCAACACATCAGTGGAAAATTCTGAGCATCATCAGCTTTATCCTCTGTCAGGTCAAAAGTTTGATTGTAATCCATTTAGTTGCAATTGGCTGCTGAATTGCTCAGATGCCAGTTGGGTAGGGCAGAATTTCAAATCCCAGTTAGGCTAGGTGAGTGTCCAGTAATCAATGGTGCATTGGGGATGCATCCCATCCCAAGACTGCTAAGGACCTTGAATCAGTTCTATGCAGTGTGCACCTGCTGTCCACTTGCCTGAGAGCACTCTCATTGAGACCGGAATTAAACAGTGAGAACTGCTTTTCCATCTGTTGCCCCCGTCTCAATCCACCAGCACCCGCCAAAAAAGCTGACCCCACCATTTGTAGTCTTCAGTTTTTTCCAGAGTCACTTGATCTGACAATTACAGCTCAAGAGATGCCAACAACAGAGATCCAATTCAAGTTAAGGAGCTGCTGACGTTACACAGCAATCCATATGCCCACAATTTGGGCTGGAAGCAGTCCCTTGCCTCTCAAAGCAGGTAATTGGGGCTTCAGCCCCACAAACTTGGGAAACATCAAACAAAGACAAGGATAAACTCGGATTGGCAATGGGAAAGGGCTCAGAGCAGCAGATTGAAGTGCAACGGGGAATGCAAAAAATCCATTGAAAGTCTTTGATCAAACTTGCAAAGTGTGACGAACCTTGATACCAAATGAGTCTCTGTTCATGCCAATGGACAACATACATCCTGCAGCCAGTAGTAAATACGGCCAGTTGTTTGCTCAGGAGCACAGAATGAGGGGACAAGGAGTGAATCCTGTTGTCCCAATGATAATCTTGTTCTGTTTGTTGCTCTGTATCTCGCCTTTCTGAGCCTTAAGTGGCCAGCTGAATGTAGAATAGTAAGTCATGAAACTACTATAGCAATCCTGTACTGCTCACCGTCAGTTTTGACTATTGTCAGAGAAGCCTCAAATGTTCAAACTGTTACACTCACACTCATTTTGGAAGTATCCCTGTTCTGTGTAACTGTTTTGGGAGAACATGTAGGCGGCCTGTTTCAGATGCACCCTGATTGAGTTATCCAATCTCTGGGAGTCCAAGCACATCCTCTCAAAAGACCAACTTACCATCGTTGGTGAAGCGCCCAAACAGAGCCATGACCAGGGTTTCCATAGTCACTTATCCGGGGCACAAAGTACCGCTTGACCCTGTATGTAAGTAGCATGTTAATTCAACCTCTAGTCATGGCTGACAGCTATGGCTATGGACAGGAGATGGATCATTTATACTTATATGTTGGCCCACCCTCTGAGCGCTCTCATTGGGCGTCTGTCACAGGCACTTTTGGTGACAGCTGAGCCACTGGCTCCAGAGTCCAAGAATTGCCTAGGGCACCAAGGGACAGGATTTAGTGGAGAAATCCTTGACAAAACACTATACTCAGAAAGGTGCTTCCCAAAGCTGAATTTTGAAGCTAGATTGCTGTCCACAAATCTGGTTTAGAAGAACCTCGGGAAAGTCTGAACCCCCAAGGGGATGAATGTGAGTGACACTCCTATTGTGACTCCAGCAACTGTGGCTGATATATTTCTGGGAGAGCCAGAGCTGAGGACTTAAGAGTTGCTCATTGCCAACCTAGAAGGTAAATCTTCTTAATCGTGTTCAGTTGCCCAGATATCCCAAAACTCAACTAGAACCCCCGCTGCTGGGAAGAGCTGCAAAAAATCATTGCGGTACACAATCAGACACGCTCCCAAGTCCTTCCTTGCATATTAATGATCAAATTCAAGAAACAGGTTTGTAGCATGGGTTGAAGGAGTCAGGTTGAAGTGTGACTGGGTTTGTAGACTATTTGATGTCTGTCTAGCTTCACATGCTGCCTCTGTGGCTGCCCCAAAACCTATCAATATCCACAAAGGTGTGTCTCATTTCTCTGCAGCATATTTGCAAGTTGACGAAGAAGTAAATGAATGGGTGGATAGTGATACTAACCTACAAACACATTTTGCCCATTCATGCTTTCCTTGATGTGATTCGCCCTGTGATCCCCAATATCATTCTTCTCTGTGATGTTCTTCAATGCAGGTAGTGCCCCTGCTGGCGTGAGTCTGGTGTGTGGCAACGAGCACAGTGCAGTGATGCTACATGTTCTTTGCAACCTTTGTTCTTTGAGCCTGCATTCTCCTCTCCTGTTCTGCGTGTCTTTGTGTGATCATGCAGTAGCATGCTTGAGAGGATATTTGAGGTCGTATTAAGCTTGGAAAGGAGCAAGAATGACTGTAAGTTTTGGGTCAGTGAACAATTTGAGATATGATAGTGTGAGACCTTGCAGAGTCCCTGACTCCAACCATTTCCTTTCTTTTCCCCGATTTTCCTTTCTCTTCCATCACCACAATCTCTCCTCTCCACCTCACAACCTTGAGGTACACTCCGTCTTCTAACGCTGATACCTCTGTGGTACTCTGAGCTCTGAGGCAACTGGAATGATGTTCGTTTTCAGTCAGAGTGGGGAAGAAAAAGGTGGTCTTGCCATACACTTCACAATAGCCAGCTTGGATTGCACAGCCCATTTCAGATGATGGTATTGATTTTTCTTTGCTCCAACATTTCTTTTGGAGGATAATGCATGCATATGCCCAAGCACATTGTGCAGTGAACAGATGATATCCTACCTGCAGTGTGCATTTGTATGCGCCACTCGCTTAGTACTCACCAGTCTAAGCATTGTTGCAAACAGCATTCTCCTTATTCATCTTCGTATTGTCTCTCCAGACACTGATCAGAACAATTTTGTATGCCTGAGGCTCGAGCTTGCTTCACAGCAATTGTTGGCTCAGTGCTTATTGTGACTGACCAGTAGTCTTCCCGTTCAGGCCTAGCCTAGCCCTCTTTAATTTTTCCTCCATACTGATTCATCTAGGCACTTTACTAGGCCTCAAGCTTGCTCCTGGATTAAATCACTGGCGCCACAATCATTTAGGCGCTGAATGAGCACTTTCCTCATCACTTGGTTAGGACCAGACCTTTTGGCAACCTTTTGGTCACCTTTGATTCCACATTCCCACTCCTGTTATCAATCAATGCACCTGCCACAGCAATGGCACAATCAGATAACACAACAATTTCTACCGACGCTGATTCTCAAACACGAGTGTTCCCACCTGAAGCTTTGCCCAAACCAGGCTTCATGCCTTTGGTCTCTCGAACAGTCTCTGATAATGTTATCCCACCTATGTGACCACTGGGCCACCTGGCATACAGCTTTCATTTCCCGGATTTCTGGCTCATGGGGTGAACCCAGGGAAGGTTTGCAAACAAGATTGGATAACTGCCCATCACCCTACTATCAGTGTATTAGGATCCTCCATATTAGATACACATACTCAGTCCAACACAATATTCATGTGAACAGCTTTATTTCGCACCTATTAGACACACATTTCGTAAGGTACAATCAGCCAAAGTACTCTAAAATAACATTGGGATGGCTCACCTCAGTCCAACACAATATTCGTGTGAACGGCTGAGGATCACGGCCCATCAAAGAACCTTTTATAAGTGGGAAAAAAACACAGATCATAAAACTATATAGTTGAAGGCCGGCCGGCATGACCGCCATGCTGTTCAGCTGCCTGAGTGTGGTGGGGCCTGCAATTGAGTCGATCAAAAGGGAAAGAGAGTGGAATGCCCAAAAGGATAAATTAGGAATAAAAATAGAATAGGGACTTGTCTTCGCAATATTGCACCTCAGCCAACACTCCACACCATTGTCTAGCCAGTTCATCATGAGCTTTTCACAGATGCTTGATGTGAGCATGGCCAGCATACAAGCAGTGAGCCTGAGCCTTGTTTTTTTGTCTACACTCTAATCAGGCTCCACTACTGTCATTGCTACCACCACACAATATCCAAGGCATGTACTGGCGCTCGGGACCCTGTCTTCGGAGCCCTCTGCTTCTGCTGAGAATAACCAATCACAAGATGTTGGACACAAGCCAGATTTAACACGATTGATCAGCACTCCTCCCGCGGAACCAGGCAAAATTTCACTCACAGTCTATAGACCAAGGTCTAGCTAAAAGGGGTGAAGAGCTGGGCCCATCATTGGCTTAGTTGAACAATGGTTGCCAGGACCCTAGCATTATGACTACAGTCAAGTCTGTCTTAACTGATAGCTGTCAAAACTGATAGTCTGTCATAACTGATAGCTGAGGGCTATGACCGAGTTGGTTAGCAGAGAAATGGATCTAAAACTGATAGTTTTCTCTTAACTGATAACTGATAGCCATTGAGCCTGTAAAACTGATAGCGCCCGACGGGCGCTCGGAGAAATTTCTCTATATATCTGGCTGTTCGGTACTTGTTGGAGTAAATGGAGTGGTTTTCTTGATAACAAAAATTTAAATGCCATTAAACTCTCTATAACTTTTGATACGCGATGTCTATTATTGAGCGTTCATTCGGCAGATAACTGACTGTAAGGTAGTGATGGGGCAAGAAGTAGAGCTTGTCAGTCAGCCAAGCTCAGCTTTACTCAGCAAAATTCATGAGGAAGACAAGTTACCACCACTATTCACACTTCAGTGAGTTCCAGAAGCTCGAGAGGTTATTCAAACCTCAGCGCTTCAGGGCGCTCAATGGACAAATGCCTCATACAAATATTATATAATAATACTACTATTTATTGAAACTGATAGGTATTCAAACTGATAGCTTGGGGCCGTGACGGACAACTATCAGTTAAGACAGACTCGACTATATATCACCAAAAGCGCTCTACGGCGGCATCCAATCGACACGAGACAAGGCTATGGAAAATTTTGGATCACCGGTGTCCACAACAAGGCTCAGGCCGCACAATTTCTTTCTCCAAGGAGAAGCGGTGCTCCCTTCTGTTGCAGCATGATGTTGCGGCTTCACCTGGAGAGGGTGGGGATAAGCTCGTGCTTTATCTAACTGGACTATTCCCCGGCCAATCGCTCGACTTCGGATTCATGGAGAAGAACTACTATGATGGTGCCCATAGTCTCTGCACAGACATGATCAGTGGATCTCTGACTTGGGGAAACTGAAAGGTCTAGAAATGGCGTGTACATGATGCTATTAGAGAAGCCAGGGTCAGATGATGCGGAAACTTGCCACAACGAGAGGGTGTTAAACTCTCAATACCAGGTGTCACCAAATTCCATGGCCGTGAAATGGAAGGTCGTAGCTTCAACTGGGCTTCAGCTGGATACGAATTAGCAGAGTATGGGCTCAATGATCCGGCTATAAGCTCTCGTATCATCTCATCTGAGCTCCTCTCATGCCTGAAGGCTTCCCGAACTAGTAATGCAGGGCATTGTTCTCCACGGTGTCGTGCACATATGCGGCCTCAAATTTATTTTATCCCCCACTTTACGAACATCAACACGGATACAAAGAAGCAGAAGACAGGAATGTTAGCAAAATCACAGTATGCTAAGGCGGTACGAGTAGACGAGCGACGTTTGGGTTATCTAGAGCAAAGGAACCTAACGATGTGGCCTTTGAAGAAACTACCGTTGGAATTCAGTATTCGAAGCCGGTCTGAAACACCATGACCCAGTTTCCCGGGAACCTGATTACAAGCTCCTGAACCGCGATCCCATAGATGGCCTACCAACAAGCAGAACGCAACATTATCAGGCCCAGCCCTCCCGTCAAAGAAAGGGAAAGGAACTCACGTGGAGGCGAAAGACATCTTGAGCAATTGCATTATTGAAGTTATCCCAGAGGGCCGGTGGAATGATACCTGGAGCTCCGCCGTAGTAGAGCTGATGGGTGAACTCATGGTTGAGTATCATCGAGAACAAAGAAGTGATAGGCAACTCGAAGGTCATGGTACCAACAAACTATCCTCATCGTTGATCGTCGCGGTCAGATGGCTCTCACTTAAACAAGGTTTCGAAGGCCTTACCGGGTTGATCACAAACTGAGAACAATGTGAGGCGCTGTTCAAGTTTCAAAGAAGTATAAAGACTAACCTTGTTGCATCCCATGCAGCTATGGCCGTGGACATCGTTTGGGTGATACGGCGCGTGGGTGTAGGTGAGGGTAAAATGAATCACGGGGATGCATGGCCTAACTCGCCCAAGGCGCGCGATGGTATAATTCTGCTTGTTGCGGTGTGGTCCCATAGTGAGAGTTAGGTGAGTGCGTATGGTAGAAAGGACGAAGGCAGTTGGTTGTTGACGGATTTCTCCAAGTCTAGGCTATTATACGTCCGCCAAATTTCGCCTCCTAGTCGCGTTCAAGGTCACGTTCAATTAATAAGTTACCACAACATTCCCGACTAGACATCGCAATTTCGGGTTAAGCTTTCCTATGAGGGCTTTCCCACATGTGTATGAAGGTTGTTCCTGATTCCATTCTCGTAATGTCTAATTCCTATCCTGARGAGATGCGGTTAAAACTCCCCGGTTTATTCATTCAGATAATCCATCAGGGACATATACGGTCAAGGCTATTTATGA
>JANIEX010001050.1:0-14311 GCA_027627405.1 Leucocoprinus birnbaumii | reverse complement strand
GGCCTGGCTCTGCTCCCACAACCTCCATGTGAAGTCACTGTGATACTCAGTCTGCCACCGCTCCTATGTGTACTTAGCAGTCCATGTGTTTTCGCTTTCTCCGCTCCCGCTTCACATGCCTGATTTATTCCTATAAAGCAGCCTAGCTTAATTAATGTATAATCTAGCCGACTCTCGTTATCGACTATTTCCATCCTCTCTTCCCACCGCTGACCACGCTTAGGGCCGCAAAATCGTGGGTTGCGGACGCCAGATCGAGAACATGCAGATGGCTATGGAAACCTATTAGCATTGGCACTGTGCCTCAAATAGCAGGTAACCATGCGTGCGTATGTCGTGCCTAGCTTTTGGAGTGCCAGCGCACAGCACGCCAAAAAATATGCAAAAAGACGAAAATAGGGGGTGCCTAGTCATTGATAGCCTGCTGATCTTTCGGGGTAGTACTTCCGCTACCTCGATACTGAGCTCACGTTGGGTTCATTGAGCAGTTCTTCGTCTGGGCAAAGGCTTCGAGGAACTGCTAGATTCTTAGCCGGTAGTCTAGACCTGAGCTTGAGATGCAAACAACCTCCCAACAGACTCCTCCGAGTCTCTTTCCTCGAAATCCAGGTCTAGACGTATCATCGAAACACTACCAGTCAAGACCAATAGCAAGGGTCATAAGTCAAAGCAGTGGCGTCATCACAGACCAGGAACAGGGCTGGAGAAATGTCCTTCAATCCTAAAATCGCGGACTCAATGATGACTAGGTATCATGATCAGTCAACTCAATTTCCGAGGAAAGCGCACTTGTACACGTTACCTCGAGGAGTTTGATCCTGGAGTCCCATTTTCCGAGTACAAACTTCCTGCTAGATTGGTTGCTGCGTTTACAAGAGGTCCTTTAACCCACACCCACCCTGAGGTACTCAGGAATGGACCAGGAATAATTGACAAGGCCGTCTGGGACACAACGCAGAAATGCTGGGACCGTGATCCCGCCAGGAGACCCGCAGCCGAAGAATTGTGTAATTTCTTCAAGACTTTCATCAAATCGGATGATTGTCCTCTTGATTCGTTTGAGCGAGTGGGGAAGGATAAACCAAGAGTAGACGAAGCCCAGGACACTGATCAGAGCCGGAAAGCGAGGTCGAAGGGGCCGATAAAAGATGTCTGTGAGTTTAATAGCGATTTTCGAAGCCAAATTCTACGAAAAATGAAATGGGACAGGGTGCAGGCATACCGAATGACAAGAGCCTTGACTCTCTCGGCGTGGTTCTATTTATCTAGATGAGTAATGACTTCCATACCCATTGAAAAAGTATCACTTGAGCGTACGCTAACGAAAGCAAGGAACCCTAGATGCACGATCAACAAGGACGATGAAGGGTCCGAAAGTAAAGTGGATCGTATTCTGAGAACACATGTAACAAAGAGCGATTGCAGCAAGAACAGTTAGAACATAGACGAATATCAACCACTCGGGATACTTACAGAGTAATAGCCTTCCTGGGTTAAACGAGTAACATCCTCATCCGAATGATTCCAGTCGATCGGTCTTCGAGAAGGCACAAGCAACATGTCATCTGAAGAATTAGCAAATGCAAAAGGCGTTTGAGAATAGAAGCTGTGCGAACAGAGAAGCAGAACTAGAAAGTCCGAGAAAGGGGAGGAGAGAGAAGGAGAGGGAGACTGGGGCTAGGACTGGGACTGGGAGAATCGGATGGCGAGAGAAGGCTCTGGACTTGGGAGATATACGACAATCACAGTGAGTGCCTTCATACCTTTATCCTTGTCCTTATCTTTCCTGTTCTCTCCACCGTCATCCTACACAGGGATAACTCACTGAAATTTCATAGCTCATCTCTGGAGGCATCACCGTCACTACCGAGGGTAGACCGCTGGAAGAGATATTTGTTGAATAGAATTAAGATGCCCACTGGGGTTTGTTGTCCGAACCCGAGGACTGGCGGCAGTTTCCTCGACGTTTGAGTCAATGGGATTGCGATCCGAGACGAACTCAGAGTCAAGTTCGGTGGTAAGACAACCTACCGACTGTGAGCCCTGTGAAGAACGAGATCATCAGGTATGTTCTTTTCTTCGTGGTTCCATCATCGTTGACTCAATCATGGTTTCTTCTCGCTGAGGTCACAGCAAAATTGTCTTGAACTTGACGCCTGTTGTGGGATTCGTCCGTCCATGGATGCATTATGATTAGTCCACAACCTGGAACAAAACGGTATTAGCATCATAAACACCGGCAAGCCCTTCTGGATGAGGTTTTGTGATCAATCAACCCTCATGTCGTATCGTGCTGTCTGGATAGTAAAACGAGGTATATAGTCACATTGTTGGGACGAAGTCATTTAAGCTTTCTGAGGCCGTGACTTGTGATCAATTCAAGCTGCAACATTTTCTCTCGCACTCTACTCTCCCAGTAATGAGAAACGTGTTTTTATCCCGGTAAGTTTCCATATACAGTTCAAAATGGTAATTCTGATTAGTCTCTATCCAGCTACCAGACTCATCTCAGGTTCTATGGGACGGATGCCATTGGAAAACTAGACAGAAAAGCTAAGGAAACGATTACAACGCACTTGCGGCTCTTATGGCCACGTCTAGTCAAGGCAAGCGGCGGTCGTCCGATCGTTGCTTTGATTATGTGCGTGCGGTGTCGCGATTTTCTCTGAATCTAGGGCGCCGATATTCTCGCAGGGCCGGATATCATAGGTCAACGAATGAACCAGCGGGAGTACCGTGCCATATCACGGTACGCTTCTACGACAATGTGTTCAGAACATTCGCGGCAGCTCACATGCCACCGAAACTGGGAGAGACCGTGGATTTGCTGATGAAACTGAATAAGCGCTGGGATAACAAACGCTTTGGAGATCGTTTTAAGCTGAAGATGGAGATAAATATCGGAGGTTTCAAAGAAAAGGTAGAATGGGTAAGCAAACCGATTTGGATATGTGTATACACTCTTGACAATATGCCGCCCCGCCTTCAGCATCCTTTCCTCTGTGCCTCGGGTCGAGAGCGCGACTGAAACGTTTGCTGAGCGCGATGTTGATTACTTCTTGGACAGGAAAGATTTGCTGGATCTTGAAATTACGATATGCCACCCGCGTTGTGTGTGATTTCTTGTACGCGGCGGTCTCTTGCGGCGGTGTAGGAAAGAGAAGGCGAAAGACCGAGGTTTGCCCATTCGCGTTGTTCGGAGGGAGAACTTTTGGTGGTGGTCGAGTTTGGCCTTTCGTCAGACGCGCCACTTGCGTATCCGTGAGTGAATTTGTCTATTAGCTGAGGGCGATGTCGTACATGGGTGTAATTGTTATCATGGTCGGTTGACTATTTCGAGTACATAACTTACTACATTTGTATCTATGTCCGAGTCTGTGATATTCCCCTATGGCTACGGTGTCGCTGCTATATATGTATATAGATGTTCTTCTGGAAATGTATATCAATATATTATGCGATATTCTTTAATCCTCGCTTGCTCAGCATGCTCACACTTGAATCTAACACTCAGTAAGTAAAACGATACGCCCATGACACCTAATCTAAGATTGAAGGGCTCAATCAGCCTTGATGGACGTGCATCAGCTACGATCAGCACGCCAGCACCGACCAGCTGGTGCGATTGAGATCCTGACCTTCCAATATCATGTGAAAAAGTCATAATAGATTTATTGACTATCTAGGTACTCGGGGTCCATCAGCTTTTTCGGCCGGCAACGTCGTGATCATCAAAAAATGGAGCTGTCCACTCTCGTTTACTATAACATATTATTGTATTATTTGTATTATTTAAGTGGGTCGCATAAAGGAATTTGTCGCTGCGCACTGTGGAAGTGTGAAGAATCATATCAAGTTTTCCCAGACGAGCGCTCATCACTTCAAGGACTCTTGACCATTCTCGGTCGTGTGACACGTGGCTCACACGACCAGAAATAGCTCTTCGTTGTCCTGGCTTTGTTTGCCAATCATCGGTAACATTCATCCAAAGTCAGCTTGGGTACACATCTCACTCGCTCAGCTGACTCATGGAGGGTCGTACATGCTATCTCCCATGTTTGTCTTGCATACCGTGTATATTGACTTCCCTTATTCTTGAGGTCGAGCGCAAAGTGCCAGTCACGATGGAGTGGAGCAAGAACCTTGGGAGGTAGCATTTGGTACGATCTATTTCTTGCGATATCTGTTTCCTTTCTCACCATGAACATCAGAAACTAATTAGTACCATCTATTAGTAGTCTGTAAGTATACGTGACCAACTAATAACCATGGTGATTGTCATTGCGATATGCCGAACGGATGCCCCCTCAAGTGTTTTATCATCCTTCCCCGATCTAAGACCACTAGCAGGGGTGTTGACAGTTTCAATCGCAACATCTATTGCAAAAGCTTCTATTCTGGGGCCGCATCGATGTTCTCGCAGGCTTTAGTGAATTCAGATAAAGGAACTAGCAATTAGTCCATTCACACAGGTATGGTTCAAACGCTCATTCTGGGTCTCCTTGCTCCCGACGGCCGACCCGCAACGTGGGTTTAACCGTATCCGAAGTCGGCTGACCCAGAATATGTCTAATCTGACATGTTGACCATTCCAAGCCCATGCGATCCTCGAGGCCCTCTCGTTATCCCGAGAGGTTTTTCTCTAGACGCAGTCCAGACAAAAGTCAAGCCATGGGAACCCGCAAAGGCCGACGACTAGTGTGAGCATTCAAACCTTCTTTTTACCGTACTTCGCTCATGGTTCAGTGCTCGCACCATATGTTAAACCGCATGTATTAGCATGGTTGGTCAAATCGCATCTTCCTGAATGAGCAAAATCTGGGGTAAGCTTCTCAGAGGGCCTAATTATACGTCAATCCCGCGGTTTTGCACTCTTTGCTGTTGAGTAGTCTTGCGGTGCTGATGCCGTGTCATCACGAAAGGCACGAAACTCTCGGTCTTCTGTGCATGAGCGCTGGGGCTTGTGTTCTGGACGCCATATGGAACTACCCGGTTTTTCTGACTTCTGGAAACATAACCAGGCGGCCAACGTTGCAAACGAACTCTTTTTCTCTCAAAGATTAGACTAGCGTCTTGGCAAACGAGTATTTAACCGGCCTGAGGAAGACAAAACAACTCGGAAGGTTCTATACCTGACAGCTGGTACTCTCAAGGCAAACGACACTCGACAGCCATGTTCGGATTCAAACGTATTAGCGCCATTCTCGTTGGGCTCTCAAGCCTCTTGGCTACTACCGCTATCCCTCTGGAAGCTCATAACCTCACCGAAACCGCCAGGAGCTTCTTGACGGATCGCGCTATGAATGCTGTTCCCTCCGCTCCCCGGTTCGTGATTTACAGCGACAAGTTCGTTTCGGGTGAAACTGGGCCCCCTCCAGTCAGCATGGTTAAGGTAAAGTTACGTCCTGCGACGCTTTGATTCCTTGTTCTGATCACACGACCCTTTTTAGGGATATAACGTCTTGTTAGTGGAACTTGTTGTCCTTCTGAAGATTAGAGCTTATCCACGATCTTTAGTGCTCTTTCTTTCCTCTTGACCGAGGGAGCCTTTGACAAGGTCGAGACTTCAGCCTTTCTATTCATGACAAGCTATTTTTGACTATTGTGGCGTCGCACTTTTAGGCCGCAGAATGGACTCAACTCACCGCTGCCCAACGCTCCTCTGTCAAGTCTCAATACGCTGCGGCAGGAATCTCACTAATTGTCTCCCTCTTCGGTGCGACTGATGCACCAACTTCTACTGGTGCTGATCCCATTGCGACTGCAAACACCATGGCGGCCTGGGTGAAGCAATTTAACCTTGACGGTGTCGACGTTGATTACGAAGTAAGTGATCCTGCTGTACATGCTGAACGTGCCGATTGATGTTGTGATGTACAACTATAGGACTTCAATGCTATCAATGCAGGCGACGGGAGGGGAGAGGTAGCTATCTTGTAGCCCTAGTCGGCATGAACTAATCCCGTTCCTTCACGTAGCAATGGCTTATCAGCTTCACGAGACAGCTAAGGGCCCAGCTTCCTCAAGGCAGCTTCATTCTCACCCATGCTCGTGAGTCTCTGCACCCCGTACACAACTTGGATCTTAAATTCATAGCTACCTATTAGCCGTTGCACCTTGGTACGGTTACACTGTCATGTTAACGAGGATGTGTGTATTGATCTCTTGAAAAGGTTCTCTCCCAACAAGTTCGGAGGAGGCGCATATCTCACTGTCAACAGCCAAGTTGGAAATTTGATCGATTGGTATAACGTTCAGGTGCGTCTTTCTCCGTACTCGGTCTTCTTTGAATGCTAATCCTTCGTCCTAGTTCTACAACCGTAAGCCTCGCACTGTTCTCTAAATGTCGGGGTTTAACTCGTTCTGCAGAGGGTACAAACGAATACACTGACTGCAATGGTCTTTTGACAACTTCCTCCAATACCTGGCCGCAGTCCGCCCTTTTCCAAATCGCAGCCAGTGGTGTTCCCCTTTCCAAGCTCGTCATCGGAAAGCCCGCTACCGCCGGTGATGCTAGCAATGGATTTATGTCGACCTCTACTTTGGCATCGTGTGCCCAACAAGCGAAGAATCGAGGCTGGAGTGAGCATTCTCACCCTACTTGTCTTTTATGTGAAACTGATGTGAATGTCGTAGGCGCGGGTGTCATGGTCTGGGAATTCCCTGATGCGGCCGCCTCTTGGATTCAGCAAGTCCGGTCACAGGCTTTCCCAGAGTAATCATCTCCTTGGAAAAACGACAACTAAGCAGTAAATTCGTTGAACGTGTTACATCGAGTTCGTAAGTAGGTAACTACATATTATTGTATTATTTAACACTGTTACGATGGTTCAAAAGAGAGTGCAGCCATTATGGCTCTGGCTAAAAGCGGGGAGGGGTATCAAATGAGCGGCTATGACTCACAGGTCAAAGTTCAGTGTCCCTAAATTGGAAAAGATATCGCAGGAAGCAGAAGGCAAGAGCAAAAGCGGGATTATTCCACTATTGCAAATGCAAGAACAAGTCCATGAGTACAAGAAGTCCAAGAAACAAAAGAGTCCGTTGTATAATCACGAAGGAGTGATCACAACAAAAGTCCGAAGAAGCGAATCAAACAAGGTAGAAGCGCTGTTGTCATGGAAAAACAAATCAAAATTTCAGCATCGGGTCTCTCGACAAAGTGAGAATCGGAACGCACGACGGCAGATGCGAAGAATCCAGGTTCGTTCCATTGTGAGATATCCCCAACGAAAAAGAGTTCGTTCTGTACAAAGCCAAGCTGATTAGTATCTATGTTTTACGAGGAGGATTCGGAGGCAGGAAGCTTACCGCGCGGATATCATACGCAATCGTCGTGCTGGGCTTGCTTCCATCAGGATTGTACCACTGAGCTGTTTGGCAAGAAACGAACAGAAGCATTGGTGAGCTCCATGCCATAAAGAATAATATGCCACGGTGGCGTAGAATGGGAATTGTCGGCACGTACGAGTGAGCTCCATCGTCGACGCGTCGAGTGACCATATGGCAGATTCATAGTAGTTGCCGTTCACCAGATTTGGGTGACCGTTAGGGGGAGCTAGTAATGCGAAATGAAGTGGGAGAGATAGGTGATTAGCTCTTCAGTGATAGGAATAGAAAACAAGTTACTTACTTTGCGGGACGTTACTAAATTGGACTGAGCTGTTATTGGAGAAGTGTAAGAACTTCAACGCGCGAAAAACCGAGACAGAGACGAGGTACGCGCCTTCTTTCTCCTGAAGCTAAGGATTTCGAGACGGTCCCTGAGGTTGCACCGATATAATGGGGCGATGGGAAGACTGCGTTCTGCAGGTATCTCGCGATTAGTCTTTTCATCCTACCAGATTCAGAGCGCAAGGCTTACTGTAGCGATAACATTGTAGAGGTTGGTTACTCCCGACTTGCACACCTTGACTTCCAGTGCTGCACCACTGAAATTAAGCCCACTCCTGCAACGATGATAAGCCGCTGGTAGATTATTGGAAATCGATAAACAAATTACACTCCGCCATTTTCCCAGTTCCTGACGAAACCAGCTGAATGTCCATCAGATTCATACTTGACCTGTATCTTTCCTTGGTGACTAAAAAAGATGAGCTCCGTACTCCTCCAAGGCCAGCGAACGAAGCATACCAAGAGGATGATCCAGACGATGGTAATGGCGAGGGAGATGGAGATGGAGAGGTGGGCCAACGTTTGGCCGCTGATCATCGGGTTTAGTATGGAACCACGAGAAAAGCCAGCAGGATATCGCATACCAAAGACAGATGTAGCCTTTCGGGCTAGTTGATGAGGAGGATTGGGCCCTAGTCCACGAGCCATACGCTTAGCATTGGTCTCGTACACTTGGGTGGGACGAGCCAATGCAGTTCCGATAAGGACATTCATAAGAGCTATCACGGCAAAAAACTTGAAAAACATGATGACTGGGTATACGGTAGGAGGGGGAGGCAAGGAAAATCGGAGGAGAGGAAGGGGGTGCGTCCGCGCGGTACACCTTGTAGCTTTTATATGGCCGTGATGATACTTTTGTTAGGTTGATATAAAGAAGCACTGAGCTATGATTGATCCATCACAGAGACAGGCACGGACAACGACATGCCATAATACACATTTGCAGGGTTGAATCAGCCACAAAGAACGGTCCGGCTAACATTGGCCGTCAAAAGCCAAAGCAGTGTAAAAGTGCCTGATAATGTCACTGGACACGCGAAGGAAAGCGTCAATCAGCAAGGTCTTCCACCAATTTTAAACCATTGACCGACCTTTGCCATGCCATCTTAACGTGCTGGGGTGCAACTAGAAGGCCTCTATCTCACGACATACAGGTTCCTACCCTACGCGCTCGAGTATTTTTTGTTATGTCTGAATATAGACGATATGTATTTGTTTGAGGGCACCGTTTAACGGTCACGGAATCCGATCGTTGACTGCGGTAAGCCCTAGTCAGTCATGTCTGCGATGCCCTGCAATGCAGTTAAATCCAGAAAAGCCGGCAATAATATGAACCATGGCGATAACAAGCCGTGCAGGCCAAAATTCCGTGTCTCACATTCTGTGCCCGCTTTGCGTCAAGCTCGGAGCAACAGGGGATGTCCTAAGCACGGTTGGACCAGACAAGAGACTAATGCAGCGCAAAGGCTGACCAAGACTCGTCAACGGCTTGCAAAAAGGAGAATGTCCGTATTTTTCAGAGTCGAGGGAAATTGGAGCATTGAAAATGGAGTTTACGGGCCCGATTCAAGCGGCGACGTACTGTGGATAAAATAAAGTGATCCGTCAGCGATGATGTAGTGGATTGGGCAGATAAGCCTACGTAGGACGACGTATGAGAGCCATTAATCAATGTGTAACCTCTTCGTGCTATTATCAGCTCTCCACACTTCTCCACCTCAGCGCTTGTCTCATTATTCGTACATCATAAGGACCACCAAGTCTAGGAGTTACTCGAATCCCCATCTTCCTCATTCTCACTAGACACCCCCATGCTACGAGTACAGTCACCATTTTACCGGCCAACGCCCGTGCCCTCGCCCCGATTTGACAATCCTACTGCCGTACACTTTGGTGCCGGTAGTATAGGATTAGGTTTCATCGGCGTACTCCTGGCCAGAGCGGGCTACCACGTCATTTTTGCCGACATCAACCCCGAGGTCATCACTCACCTCAATGTAGACGCCACTTATACAATCAAATACCTCGAGCCTCGCCGCTCAAGACCGTTTCATGTACGCAACATATCAGGTGTTCTCTCCAATATAGAAGAGGGTATTATGCAACTAGCAGAGGACATCGGCGATAGAGAGATGAAGATCGTTACCACTAGCATCGGATTTGGTGCCCTCAAACAAATCGCTCCGATCATCGCTCGAGGTATCATTATCCGCAGGCAGGAAGGAGCGGGATCTCTTAACATCATTGCTTGTGAGAATGGGAAGGGCGCCAGCGATCTACTCAAAGAATGTGTATACAAGGACCTGGACAAGTCGATGCAGGAATGGGCTGATCGCCATGTCGGGTTTGCCAACTGTTCAGTGGACAGGATCGTACCTCAACCTGTCTCTGAGCAAGAGAAGCTGCTGAGTGTTGGAGTAGATAAATTCTTCGGTGAGCTATTCCCTCGATGCGCCACAAATTAGTTGGAGCTTATTATCTGTATTTCTTAGAGTGGATTGTCGACATTAAGGCTTTGAAATCCGTCAACCGTTCCGGTCACAAACCTCATCTTGAGCCACCAATCCCAGGAATGATGCTCACCGAGAATCTTCCTGCTTTCCAGGCGCGCAAGCTTTATATCTTCAACTGTGGACATGCCACTACTGCCTATCTCGGCAAAATCTTTCATCGGAAGGTTATCAGCGAAGCCATCAAGGATGACAAGAATATCTTTCCGATAGTAGAAGGCGCGATGAGGGAGAGCGGCGAAGCACTCGTAAAGGAGTACTCCGACACTTTCAAAGAGGACGGTATGGAGGGTTACATTCAGAAGACCATTGGGCGCTTCAAGAACCCGGACGTCGTAGATGACGTCACGAGGGTCGGTCGACAGCCACTCCGCAAATTAGGCAAAGATGAGCGCCTTTTGGGACCTTTCCATCTTGCGAGGAAGCATGACCTTCCGACGAAGCATCTTGCCCTGGCGATCGCCGCAGCGCTCATGTACAGGAATGATGAAGATGAACAAGCCGCTGAGTTGCGCAAAGTCGAGGACGAACATGGCATTGAAGGCGCATTGGAGAAGATCCTTGAGCTCAAGAAAGGAAGTAGCGAGTTTAAGGAAATTGCGCACGCTTACGATGACCTCAAGCATCGTACAGACGTCCCCAATTCGAAGGAGAAGAACTAAATAGACGAGGAGACTGCATTTATAATAGCTTAATTTGTGATTGTATTTTACTGTCGTGTATTTGTATCCTGCACCTCTTGACTTAGACCTCGCTAGCTTTCGAGTTTGGACAATTGTACTATATTGCTATTCAGCTATTGACATAGACTACCGAAGCAAGCAGGGGCTCATACGCAGAATCACTGTATAGTCCCTGAAGACAGTGAGATGGGGGTAGGGGTAAGGTACATGCAAGAACGAAAGACAGCGTGGTGAATAATTAGCGTTGATCAACTAATAGAATACGAAATACAGATACTAAAATCCGGGATTGAAGCAATGAAACATATGATTTCAACAAAGAATGAATCAATGAAGAGAGTCTCGAATGCATTATGAACCGATGACAAGTGTGACGAATGACCAAGAAGAAAATATGAAACGAGAGGAAGCTTATTGTACAATGCAGTTTCCCTGCTGTTTAGGGTCTTTGGAATCGCGTTTTGTTCTCGATCGTTTAAGTGAAGGGTCCCATGAGAATGAGCCAGGAAAGATAGAAGAGCTCGTGCTCAGCTCCACAAAGTCGGTCGCAGTTGTGTCTGGGTTGGACGCCACATCGCTGGGGGACACGGCGGGAACTTTGACAGAAACAGACTTCTTCTTTCCCCGCGCCTGCTCCTTGGTAAGAGCAGCCCCCTTTCGCTCCTGGGAAGACGTAGTGCCAATGTTGCCCGCATTCGACAACTGTGACAGCCGGCCCGTCTCTGTAGGACCACCGCTATTCAAACTCTCAGCGGCCGTAGCAGCGCTACGAAGACTACTAAGACCAGTACTGTTACTTGTATACGAGCGTGGCCGTTCCCTTGACCGTTTGCGCAAAACTCCGGTCGGACGCCGGCGCGGTAGGGGAGTTCTCTCATTAAAGTGAAGGTCACTGGGTTTATCGGCAGTAGTCTCCTTGGCTGCCCTCGAATTGGAAAGGTCAGGATCAGAAGCAGGGGTAATGGGACTTGGACTATCATTGGTAAGGCTCGATCTCGAACGCTTGAAGGCTGCTGGAATAAATCTGAACGCGGTAGGAGGAGCAGTAGGATGAGAAGGGGATGGCTGATGAGTGGGTCGAGGAGGTAGGGTATCAACGCTCGTGCGTGGGGTATCATGTGCGATGTAGGGTACATCTGACATCGCCACTGGGGCACGAGCTATCTCCGGATGTTCCAGGAGAGGGTTTGCGTATAGACTATGAGGGTTTCCCTGTTCTGCGTAGTGTGCATACAACAGCAGCTGGGACCGAAGGTCACAGGTAGGGGGCGCATTAGGCGCGCACTTTGAGTGGGAGATTAGACTGCATTTAGCGCAGAGAACGGCCGCTTTCTTGACATTCTCTAGGCAAACACGGCAAACCACAGCTATGGCGCATATATATATCAGAAAACCAGATTCGTACATGTAACCATGTTTACTCACGTTTACTAAAGGTCGTCTTGACGAAACTATGGTCACCACTCGGAGAGTGTTCGGGGTCCAAAGGGACGGGTCGAATAGAAGCATTCGAGGTCCGTTTTCCGATAGGCGAAGAAGGAGACATGGGCGGAGGGCTTCCGGCAACATCCCTCAAATACGGGAACTCAGAAGCGGTGGGCGAATCGGGAAGCTCCATTTTTGATAGATACCGCACCATGTCCGACGACTTTTGCATATCAGCGCTGACACGACGAAGGAATGGGATACTATCTTGAGGTCGAAGATCCTGCACCCAAAGCCCATTCGGTTTAGCACCTCGAAGCATATCATATAGATCGCAGTCACAACATACCTGGAGAGCTCCCCAATTATTCTTCAGCCAAGGATGTTCACACAGCATTTCTGCGCTCGGCCGCTCAGCAGGATTTTTGTGGAAACACTGATCCAGAAAGTCTTGTAGCATCTCTGAACATCCATCAGGAATCGGCGGTCCGGCATCCTCTACAATACGGAACATCACTGTTACGGGCAAGTAAAATTAGTCAAAACCGCAGTCGAAAGGGAGGGGATAGATATGTAACGCTCACCCGTCATACTATTGCTAATCTCAGCATACGGCGGTCTACCAGTAAGCAACTCGACGACAGTACATCCCAACGACCAAATATCAGATTTCGTAGAAGCACCCTCAAGCCTAATCACCTCCGGCGCCATCCAATTCGGCGTCCCAGCAACATCGTTCTGACTTTGCCGCTCCATAGCTCGAAGATTCAGCGACACTCCAAAGTCAGAGAGCTTGACATTCCCATTTTTCGTCGTGAGGATATTGGCAGCTTTCAAGTCACAGTGCACAACGTCACTCTGATGAAGGTAATGTAACCCTTCTAGGATCTTGACGACATAACTGGCCACCAGTTTCTCGTTCAGCTTGCCGAATGCCTTAAGGGTATGAGCAAGAGAACCATTCTCGGCGTATCTAAAAACAGGCGAGGGCGGAGGGTGGTGAGGGATGAGATGATTAGCAAAGCGCGCCAAAACCGGGAATTAAAGGAAGGCGGGACTCGGATAGATATTAAACTGAAAGCTCAAACTCACTCAAGAACTATACTCAATGTATCCTCGTCACGCGCCATACCCTCGTACTTGACAATCCCAGGATGCGACAAACTCTTGACCAAATCCACCTCCCTCATCAGCGTCGAAATATCATCCTCCTTCAATCCCCCCAACCTTATCCTCTTCACCGCAACCATCTGCCCCGAAGTCAAGTTCAAAGCCCTATACACACTCCCAAACTGGCCTTTTCCGATACAATTCCCCAGTTGCTATAAAACCGCAGCGAAGCATCAAGCATCGGCGCCAAAAATAAGTCAGCCACCATCTAGACCGTAGTGACGAAGATGACCAAGAAAAACCGAAGAGACCACGAGATCAAGGGTGGATGCAAAAAAAGCTGCGTCCTCGTAAAACGAGGACAGAGTTGGATGGAAGTGAGAGTTGGAAGGGAGAAGGAGAAAGAGAGGGGTGTTAAAGTGGACGGTGATCCCAAAGAACATCAGAAAGGAGGTAGGACTTACAAAGTGGGTAGGGGGTTTCCCTTCCTCTTTAACTACAAGCGTCTTCCTCAGCGCGCTCCCATCTAGAGAATCCCTCCCCTGGTCTCTCGGTATCAAATCACTCGCTTTCGCCACAGCCGAATCCGCTTTCCCAAGATTAACCATACTCTCAATCCTCGTCCTCGACGGTCTCGTAATTTCATCGAATGAATTCGGTCTCGGCTTCATCCTCGACGACGAGCCTGCGTTTACCATTTCACTCTGGAATCTCCCCCGCAAAACCGGCCGCTGTAATTTCTCGTTCGCACTACCATTCGAAGCATTCGTCGTCGAACCTGACGCATTTCCGCCACTGTTCGTCATGCTTACGGCAGATATTTCCGCTCGAGGCGAAGGCGATGGCGTCCCGGAATGCTCCCCAGAAACAGCTCGAGGGAACGGTACAGGCACCGGAGTCTCTCTCCTCTTC
>JANIEX010000105.1:0-60449 GCA_027627405.1 Leucocoprinus birnbaumii | reverse complement strand
CTTCTAGCGACTGTGATCACCTATGCTACTACACATTCCGTAACAACCCAGTCTATTGAGCTTTACTCGACCACCATGCTTGCCTATCTGAAGTCGATTCGATCTATTCGCCCTACTATGGATCTCCACCCTATACACCATAACGCTGTTCACCTGGGTAGTTTCCTACAGCAATTCGGGCCGTTACGAGGGTGGTGGATGTTCCCTGTCAAAAGGCTCATAGGTACTCTCCAAAAACTAAATATGAATTTTAAGCCAGGTGCGTAGCAGTGTTATCTCTTGATTCTACTATGCTCCTGGGGTCCTAACTGTAGTGTTCAGGTGAACTCGAGAAGACCATGCTCAAATCATTCTGTGACATGTCTCAGATGCGCATTCACTTTCGGACTTTGGCATGGAAAGAAGGGAACTCACTCCTCAACCATGCGGTCCAGGTGTTTGACAACGCCTTCCCTTCTGTGAAAATCCACACTATGCAACAGGACGCCACAGATCAGAAAACGCGTACAGTTGGCACAGGAAGACCGGTGGAAATGGAGGATCAGGTTTACAGAAAGATCCAATCCATCCTCCCGAACCTAACAACACGCTCGATCCATGAATTCAGCCAATGTTCCATAAATGGGAGCATTTATTCTGTATTTTCAGGGTTGTTTCAAGGCAATAGCCGAATATTCCATTATTCGGTTCCACATCGGAAGTTCATTCCCGCTCTCATTCGCTCTATCTTTGTCCTGGAGAGCCAGGAGGCTGGATCATCCAGTGGGAAGTTCTTTCTTGCGGTCCATAGCTATACCCAGGAACAACATCATCCAATCCTTCATGCATATCCGCATTTCGGAGCTGGTATATGGTCAAAGGAATTAGAAGAGAGTGTCAAGATACTTTCTAGTTCATTGAGTGAGATTTATGGTGCTATTGTTCGACCATGGGGTGAGGGGTCTCTAGTGATGAAAGTGGTTGACAGTAGTCCTACATTGAACCCAATACTAGAATAAAATATGTAGATACAAGGGTATCCAAATGTCAAAAAATTGCTTTACTCTTGGCCGCCACATTGAAAATAACTGCCCCGACGGCATTGCAAACAACATCAGGATTTGGCTCTTCCCACTGCCAAACATAGTATGTTACATGCAGATCTAGATGAGTTACAATCTCGTATCTAATAAATCAATTGAATTTTTTGCTAGCTCGAATGGCGAGTTTCCATCCCAAGTGTATGACAGGATCCTGATGACAGTGAACTTCGAAACTGTTGTCTGTGGACCCTGTTTTATATTCACATTCCGAACAAATACCGTGACTATGTGATACAAACATAGTAGTACTACTTTGATCACTTCCCGGCTATTACCCTGAGATGATTGTCGTCATGTAATAACTGTTCGATATCGTCGGCATCAAGAAATCCAGGGGTATACTCAAAGAACAGGCGATATGTCCGTGGTGAAAGAATCTAGTTCTTTGATCAGCTCGCTGTCTTCCATAGTGGAGGTGTAGGTTCGAAAAAACCTGGATTCGGTGGCCGAGCTGCTCTTCCAGTAATCGGAGGTTTAAACCACCAGACATTTCTACAGTCTGATCCAAATTGGCAATTGATTGCCAATCCTTGGCAGCTCGAAACAATCGGATTTTCACCCGGTCATGCCCATGATTACTTTCCCTAAAAATAAACGGATGCAGCGAAAACTTGAATATGAATCATGAATCACGTACCTCCGATCAGGCCCACTCGAGCCAGCCATCACAATATCAGAGTGCTGAGATTGATCTTCCTTGATTTCATCACAAGCCCCATCAGTTGTCCAGTGGTCTCAGTTGTCTGGCGTCACTAGTCCCTCTTCCATATCCATGGAAATCTCTGTATCTACCCGGGCGTAGTAGTCGTTTGGCAGGGAATGTATGGAAGAACCAAGATTTGAAGTCGAGGCTTGGCGTCTCCGCAAAGCCTTTTGTCTCATGGTCCTGCGATACTATTTTCGATCCTTTCAGCATTATCATCTAGCCCGTGTTAGGCTGAAAATTACCTGTTGGATAGCCCTCACATAGTCCCGTTTGACAACGCTTGCGTTGATCTTCTTCCCAGTCGGATGAACGGTCAAATTCTGTGATATGCAGAAGTGCTGGAGGATATCGATTTTGAACGAGTGCAGAGAGGAGTCAGTAATGGTATCCCTATTAGCGAGGATGTACTCGAGCCGTTCCATGCTGGAGTCATCCTTTTGTCGTGTAGCAGGCATGGGCGGGATTTGCGGTGTGTTGCTGGTCCTGGCCATGGTGAGTGTTTATACCTTGGATTACAGGGATATTTCACCGGGGGTATCGAATGACGCCCTTGCTCCATGTGTACACACAATAAGTGATCTTCTATATTTTGTAAGAGCTCGTATGCACCTCAAACAAGCAGAATATGCCTCCCTCCAGGACTACAAGGCGGCAGTTCCCTCCACTCTCCCTGCGATGCAGGTTCTCCCCTGACCATAACATCAACTTTCCGCCTCTTTCCTTGAGGGAAATCTTTGCTATTGATCGTGTTGAAGGCACTAATACAGAGACTGGGCTGGAGCAAACGGCGAATAACCCAGAGCGCGTCAAAAAGCCGCGAAAGACACTAGTATGGAGCAGGGCTCTACAACGTGAATTAGGCATAAGCGAGGACATAAACACCCGTATGATGGTGCGTTTCCTTGACTCTACGTAATTAGACCAATCATTGAGTCACTTCTAGGAAGTTATACAGCCCCTTGTCACCAGAACTCTGAACCCGAAGATGTCCTTTGGCAAGCAGAACTCTAAACACATAGACAATATTTGTGCTCAGGTTGGTTCTGATCTCTTTGTTTCTGCGTACAGCCTGATGACATCTCACCACAGATCCACCGTAATCATCCGATACTTGCGTATTACGAGGATGACTGGGTCTGTAAGCTTGCTATAAAGTCAGAATTCAAGGCTCAAAAGAGCTATAGCATGGTAGGTTTTAGTCTATGCTTAGCTCAACTTGTACTCATCCTTCCCCACAGTCGTCATCGAACGGGTCTTCAGGCTAGTGGATTTACAATTAGCATACTTCTTACGTGTCGATTAGATCCTAGTATAAAGTGCTATATCACCTCGCTCAAGGTACAATGGGATCTATCTCACTACCCCCGATTATTTCGAGCGGTCATACTCTGTGGCAACTACAATAGGTATCGTTAAGCGATATGAACAATTGAAAACTTGGGCTGGCATGTCGGACAATACCCTACTCGGTGTTGAAGGGCTGAGAGTCTCGAAGACTCATGTAACAATAAGTTATCGGCTTTCGTTTTCATTTGCTTTGCTTTTAAAAAGCAGCAGTAGCTTGTAACTTGCCATTATCATCTGCTTCGCTCAGTGCATAAGAATCCCTACAGATACCACTCGCCTCTTGGCCGTTCTTTCTGAGCTCGCGTCATTATCACTCTTCATGCTGGCCATTCAACGTGCTCTCTCTATCCTTCAGGATCCTTTGCATTACGCTGCCCAAACGTCTCAAGAGGTCAGAGAGCCTCCTTTCAGGAGGTGTCTACATACACTGACCGCTGCAATTTTCAGAATGCCTATTCAATTAAGGCAGCCATCACTAGCCTTGTTTGCCCAACCTATGGTCGTAAGAGAAAGGCACGGAATGAGCTGTCAAATAATCGAGCAAAAAGAGCCAGAGCAGTGAGTTGGCATTCAGATATGAAATTCATAGGCGATTAACCAGACACTTACATAGGAGAGGCTTAGTAGCGAGGTTTGTCCGGTAATCGCAATTGAAGTTCCTGCTAAAATCGGGCTCCATAGGGCCCACCTATATTGACTAAATTTCCCGATGAACTTTTGCTCCTCGTCTGCGAGGAATTGACAGACGACGATCTCTTGGCACTCATGCTTGCCAGCTGGGACTTGATCCCCAGTGCTGGACAGATCTTTCGTGCAAGGCTAGAGGAAAGAGGTACTATCCAACATTTTCTCGGGACTCCACGCATGCACTTGAGGGCAGCCGAGATGAACAACACGCTAATAACATTTTTGGTCAAATTTTCTGCACCTACCCAATGTGGCGCTCGATTGCGACTTCTGGACTCTCTTACATCTCAATCAGGACGTTTGTCGAATTATTCGAGAGCTCAAATCAGTGTCATCCATTCGAATTCGCCTTCACTTAGCCGAGATCAACCTTCTGCAGCATATTCATTGTATGCCTGCCATGCAATGTTTCTGGGAAGCGGTTGAACCCCTACAACTAGACACCGTTGAACTCAAATGTGACGAGCGAGATGCACCGGAGCGAGACCTTGGAGTCCTGCCTCAGCCAGCCGTTCCTGTACTACTCCATGACCATGCACCTATACGGGTGCATTGCATAGAGGTCAGTTCAATATTCACTCAGGTCCGACGCCGCATCGCGTCGGTCATCCTCCAACCTTTGCTTCACAATGATTTCGCAAGCATGCTTTGGATCCACATCCACCCACAATACAGGGCGTTTGGGTGGAGCCATGTACAGATGCCGAGTCTTTATTCACTCTGGATCACAAGCTGCTTCCATTTCCGCATACCCTCGTTGTTCTACAAAAGCAACCCAGCTCTCAGCTCTGTCAGCACGGTAGCACCTTATTCGTCCTCCACCAATCCCTTGCAAACTCCAGTTCGAGCATCAGCAGGTGCAAATGTGGTTCAACCAGGCCTGCGGCAATTGAGCACATCGCCTCGTGTGCTCTGGAAATTAAAGGGTATGTCTGCGCTCGAGTCGCTGCGGATCTCTGCCGAGGAACCCTGGAGCTGGGAAGAATTCTGGAGTGAGGACTCGGATAAAGTACGCTCATTCTGCGCAAAGATCAGGGACATGGCTAGCGTATTTGGAGGGATACCAGCCAGTCGTGTCACCGAGGCGAGGGTAAGCTTTCAGCTTCCTCGGGGAGCCAATCGACATCGTTCGATGGTTGAGAAGGAGGGAGGAACCTGTTCGTGTTCTCTGGGGGCGGAGGGCACACATTTACTCTCATCAGTTGCATTCGAGGTTGATGATATAACAGATTCCGTATATGTAGGTGGTTATAGGATTTGATGCTTGAAGGCGCCAATGACCTTGTTTTATAGGATTTTGTGACCACTCTACTGGTAGAATTCACGTCGGCTCGAAAAATCGAAATATCAGGGTTCACTTGTAGCACTACTGTTGATCAAGAGATGAAATTCGTCGAGGGAGTGAGGAAGAGCCTTCAAATGGTGGAGTCGGTCAAGGCACATCATGGGACGTGGATAATTGAGGAAGGCGTAGTTAATCTCAGGTAGACATGTGGCCGGACCCTCGTAACTTGATATTTCAGCGTCAATACATGAAATTCGGCGCTGAACGCTTGAACGCTGAGCAGGTAAATCCAGCGCTTAGTCAAAATCTGACCCGATCAGGGAATGTGAGTAGCAATGAGACAGAGCCACCAATCACTCGCCAATTGCTGATCAGTGCCACCATGATCGAGACCAACGATCATCAATCCATCACGTATCGCCGTGAAACTTGAAGCCTCAAAGAAACGGGTTCGCCTGCCAACAAGACTTCCACGATGCTCAAGCACTAAGGCCCAAAATACTAGTTCCCCTGGTATTTATTGCGCTACTTAGTATACCTGTGTGACAGGTTTTATCCGGATATATCTGCATCTTAACAGGACTCTTTGATCACATTGCGGAACTGATCACGCCTTGATCTCTGCTCAGGGGAGGAAGATGAGCACCAACCGGATTGAAAGGTAGAACCATCCCTCTCACTGCTCAGCTGCGATTCTCTTTTGCTTCCAAGAATAAGCTCAAACAAAGACCTTGGGGATTAAGGCTATCTCCTATCTCTTACTTCTCAGTTGCGATTCGCTTCTTGCTCCCTTTCAAAAGACTGGGCAATCGGTATACCTGCCAAAACCAATGATATTAGGGGCCAGGTCCATTGGTCTCTCCCTCCTGGATCATGATTTTCTCTTGTTGTCTAGACATCCCTCTCATGATAGTAACTAAACTCGGTGTCGAGAACTTGTTCCACCCATGGAATTTTGTCCAATCAAGCGGCCGACCACACGGTGATGGTCAATGTAGTGGGGGCCTCAACCCAGCCGGAATGTCATGGGACTCTGCCCAATTTGGGCACAATTTTCTAGTCCGACCAGTGTTCACCTAGCAAAACAATCCATTGAGCCAAATGGGGTTTCCATGATCAATCTGTTTTCCGGCCGCGCATAGTAGGATTCCAGTAGCCTGTGACACCAAGTTCACTTGAGCGGCTTAAAGCATTTCAGTAACTATAGCATTCTGAGTCAAATGAAATATGCAATATCATACTGGTACCGCCGCCACTTCAACTGATCATCCTGCAATAAAGTCTGGCACATCCCATTTTTAAGCCGCTGAGAGCCACTTTTAGGAACGTCCGGGAGGTGAAACTCTCGTTCATCTCATCAATTTGACGTTCGGAGCTGTTGAGTTGGCAGGACTGCAGAGATTGTAAACCAGAGAGTTCGCCCCTTCAAAGGAAAACCGTGGACTCAAGTTGGTAAGGACTTGAGGCATCGAGAAGTCGAGGAACCGCGGATTCAGAGATTTGAAGAGCTGTTGATTTGAGGAATCGATGATTTGCAGATTCGTAGCTCAGTAGCTGTTCCTGCATCTCTCTAGCTTTTTACTTCCTTAATCCATGAGATTTCACGGACTCGGCTGTTTTATATTTTCCAGTTTACCTTTGAGTCCAGTTTCTTGGCTTCTGGTCTGGTATGTTTTGCTTTACGGGGGGCTCGTTTTCGATGGCTTTTCCCCGAAGTCTTTTCCCACTGAGCTTCTTAAGACCGCTTCCAGGAGTGAGTGCGGGAGCATTGTACCTGAATCCGTAGCCCGCGTAGAAAACATACTACTGATCTCTGCATATATTTACTTCAGCTTTACGTTTGTAAAATATATCACACTTCTCTATACGTGCGTTCTATCCGATAGCTCTTGCATCGTGATGATAGTAGAAAGAAGGCGCCTACATCTTGATGCCCAATATTTCCTTAGGTGCTGGTTTAGGGGAAGCGCTATAGGTCACATGACCTTTACAAGGATGCTCTTGGGTTCATCAGTGTTGGTGAGCACTGAGTACTGAGCGTCGAGCGAGAACTCAAACTCCCTCAGGCTCATGTTTCAAAATTTCATCTCTATGATATATCTGGTCATGCTGCCTACGGTGTGTCATCCCATCAGCCCATTCTCCTGTCCTGGACTAATATCCCTGGACCTTGTACAGGAGGTTTGAGCTTTATTTCTGCCGCCCTACCCCGTTGGTATTCTCGTACCTCAAGACTAACCCTCAGAGCTCAACACATACTCCGACTAGCCTTATTTTCCTAACAGGAAAACTCCATCATATCACGCAATGCTGTGCAAAATTGACAGGGGACCCTATCACACAAGGTGTGATTGTCCATATTCATGATCAAATTTTCAAATGCGATCACACGTGTTGTTGACCTAGGACAGGCAATTGACGAACAGGATGTATCCTACGGATCTCTATCGGATCTGTATCCGCTACGCAGCTCGAAGCTAGGCAGCCTGCACTTTTGACCCCAAACGCTCATCCCCCACTGCGCAATCCACGCCTCCGTGGCCAATCCGCGGCTTAACCTAGCGCTGCAATGCCATATAGTCTGCAATTTTCACCTCGTGCCCGAGGCCACTGATAGCTGGGTCTATCATCCAAGAGCTGCCGCCACCTACGCTGATGCCGCTGTCGGCATCGGTTCTTAGGACCGGTGTTAATCCTTCTAGGCTAGTGCCTCCTCGGTCGTTGTCAGCTAGCTCCTCTCCTAAGTTGTTGGCCTCGGCATTCACCTCCACCCACCTCCACCCCCATCCTGTCCACACCCACGTCAGCGATTTCCAGCACTATGGGTCCGTGCTACCTCTGTGCCTAGAACCGTTGCTGGAAGGGAGCGCGAGAAGGAACGCAAGAAGGAGGCCGCCTTAATAGAAGCTCGAGCAACTCCACCTGCTCTCCAGGTAAACCACGCAAAGCCACTGGCATGGTCCTCAAGGCGGGGAAGGAGAGAAGGAACCTGATTGTCGCCCTCTGCTCTTTGCTCCTCTTGCTACACGACGCTGCTAGACCTTACCTACAGGCTTTGGACACTCCTTGATTTCATTTTTCAAGTCGAAGTTCACCAATTCTCAATGAATATGCAACACTTTTTACAGGTGGCGCTCAAGGCGTATACGGACTCAGGCTTCTACGCCTCTTCATAGTGGCCAGCAAGCAGCAGCAATAGGTGTGGAAACACTCAATGGGACAGTCCAGGTTGGCAAGGCCGCTTAGTCAATGCCGAAGCTCTAACATCCCCTTGAATTCTAACTTAGAAAAACGCCTGACGCCGTCATACGCACGTGAATCACTCATTAACAGTGAATAGGCATACTGTTGGTCTATCTTGTCTCGGTACGTTCCGCGGTCTGCTATGACATGCAAGAACTCTGGATTAACATTGTTTTTTTCCCTTCGCTTAGGCCGTCCATTGAGTACTTGAATACTTCCTTTTCTATCTCACTCCGAGGAAACCGCTCAAACCAGAAATGGCTTCCACAGTATTCCTATGTGGGCACTACACAAACACACCATCGGTCAAAATGTCGACTTAATCCTAACGTCTGGTGTCATCAGGGTTGAGAGTGAGCAAGGAGGAGATATTGTAGGATGCTGGGCTCTATTATCCATCTGTCATGTCATGCAAGCGACTGGGAAATCTAGATGAAATTTTAGTATATGTACATGTCAGACTTCTTTCGATGATATGCTGTGCTCATTTCAAATCTGCTCCCACCCTAAGCTTCATGCCTAAGTCCAGTGTTAATCAGAAAACCATGAAGGGCAGCGAAGCGAAGTAGATCCTCATATCGTTTCATCCATCAGGAAATAATGATCTGCATCGAGCCTTCTCCCGTGGCTGCCATCAGCAAATTTTGACAGAAAATCTGCTGATGCTAAGCTCTAAGCCAGGGACTCCATCCGGTACAAGTCGCCATTCTAACTCTGATCCCGCAGAGAGTTCTTGTTAAATGCGACTTCTTTAGGTGAAGTGTAAAACAAGGACACATGTCTAAATGGAGCTGAGAATCATCATCTCGAAGCCTGACGATAGGGAAAGTCCTTGTATTCTTTGACAGTCCATTCGGTCGTCAATACTTGCCAACCTGATTTTCTGCAGGGAATTTCCAATCAGGTGCAAACCGGGCGATACAAATGCACATAGGTGTTTTCAACACTCTCCCATAACTTTCCAGGCAACCCTCATGCATCTACAACCTGCATCTACTCCCAGCCCGAACCAAATTTTGTCCGCATTTCAGGAGGTGAGCCCTCTCCTTAATTGTGATATCATGTTAATTTCCCCCATATTAGCCTCCAAATAACAACATCCAGTCCTTGCCAGGATCAAGGGAAAGTGACAATCGCAGAACCAAGGTATTGTCGTTTTACTTTGACAGCTCTCCATCTCTTCGATAAGCTGACGGAGTTATAGTTTGGTGAGGTCGGACCTCCAGGACTAGTTCAGGCAATCGAGGTTGGTCTAAGGTCCCAATCTCTGTTTGTCGCCAATTGTGATAAATACTCTCAGAGGTTCCTCCAGAGCCCAGCTGCTTTGGCGCGCATATCAACTATGGAAGTGAGTAAACCACAATTATTTCGGATCACGGCGATTTAATGTTTATGCTGCCTTCCTAGGTCCAGCTAATTACTGATGAAAGAGTAATCCAAAACGTTTTCCGGGATTGTAACGTCTCTGAATACTTTAATTAGATGCAGGAAACTGCGATAATTGCGGCTGTAGTTGCCCAACAAGTTACTAAACTATTTTCTGAGACAATCCACCAACATGTAACGGATCTAGCACACACAGGCACAGCACCATTGACCAATCATGCCCAGGACTCTGGCGATCCTGTCGCTGCAATGGCGTCATCAGAAGAGGTGCCCTTCTTTGGGTTTCAGCACTCCGAATGTGCTACAGCCCAGCGCACTCAAATCTTGGGCTTCCCTCTTCGCGTCCTCGTCCTCCGCCACCTCATCCACCACATCAAACTGACTAAGCGCCCTCCCCACATCCTTAGTCGTCGGAATCTCAATTCCAGCTCCATCATACCTTCCGTATCTCCTATCCCTGTCGCCTCCGTCAAGAAAAGCGAACTCCTCAGTTTATTGACTAACGGACCTGGCGCTTGATCGCTACCGGATAAAAACCTCAACAGCAGCAACCAGAGAAGATACGAACGAGGGGGCTGATAAACTCTGGGAATATGTGTTTCGCGAATGAGGAGTTGGAGGTGCCAGTTTATTGTTCGCCTTTTCGGAGGCTGTTTATTGGGATGGGGAAGTTGTTGATTTCACATAATGCTTCATCGTCATCGACGACAACGGCGCCGGTGGGGACTTCGACGCTGGTTAATGGTGTAACTGTTACCCAGCTCCCACCTACCACTAATAACTCGAATATGAACGGTAAACCAACGAAATCTCAAACGCCTTTCATCGATGCTACAGTTGAATTCCTCAAAGAATACATCGAAAAGGCACAAGATCCCAGTTCTTCCAGGAAAAGCAAAACAGACGGTGGTGGGTCCAGTCTTCAGCAACCTTCGAAGAAGGAGCTGTTTAGTGCGAAGGAGTTTGATGATGCTGAGGGAGAGGGTAAAGATGAATGGTCGGAGAGTTTTTGCCTTCGTATGTTTATGATGCTATGAAGGAGAAGAAGAGGTTTGAGAGCATGCGAGTACGATTATTTATTTATTTTCTCTTGAGGTTGGATTCGTGTGGTGCTGATGATGCTGCGTGCCGTAGGGCGGTCAACAAAATGCGGAACAGTTCCTAGGATTCTATCTCGATACGTTAGAAGAAGAGTAATTACACATTCAAAATTCGTTGGCTCTACCATAGCCCCCTCTTCTTCAGCGGCAGCCTCGGCGGTGAAGACGAAACTGGTTGAGGAGAAAGAAGAGCCTGATCCACCGGAGGAAGATGGGTGGTTATAAGTGGGGAAGAAGAATAGAACGATCGTTACTAGAACGTTGAGTTATGCGATGTGAATATTCCTAGTGGGTTTTTCCGAGGCGTAATGGATAGATTAAAGCCGCTGAAAGTCCGATTACGAGAATATTCGGTGGAAAGTTCAAGTCGACGCTTAAAGCTCCTGGATAAAAAGATTCGGCTTTAGTAGAAGATTGGCGGTCGCTTCGATCAGATATTCAGATACACCCTTTCTCCCTCCACTCCCCAAGCAATCCAAAAGGCACATCCTTCCAAACCTAGTATAACGATCGACTCAAGTTAACGGGTGCTGACCGACGCATTACCTCCGGTGCTGGTGTTACATGTGAAGGGATTTTGATATGATACGACTGTTGGGGATGTTGTGAAGGTTATGAAGCAGGTTAAATTTGACCCTGAGTTGGAGATTGGTCCTGGTGAGTCCAGGCGTTTTGGTGTATTTTGCGTTTTAACTGCATGAGACTGATTGGGTGGCGTGATAGATACGGTTACGCCAAGTGTGAGACGCGCTCAGCTGCTTGATTATACAGAGGTAAGTATGCGTTTTTGATCTCACAACTAACAACCATTTCTCACTATTCACTCGCACTTTCAGCGATATACTACCACACCCACGTGGCATCAGGCGGACACCGCATCCTCGACGTTCTTCATCTCATTAGATACCCAGGAGCGTGAGAGAAAGAGAAGGATGAGACAAGGAATACATATTTATTATTTTAGAGACAGATACAGAGCATGTGCAGGACTTTTTGAGTCTAGGTTGTATAGAATTTATTCCTCCTTTTCTTTTGACACCAGTGAGGAAGTTACAGAAGAATGTATGAGCATGCAATCCGATTATCAAAGTTGCCCCGCGAATCAGTAATGTCCAATGTGACAAATTAGGAAGGTTATATTCACCCAGCACCTCTGAATTGTGGATGATACCAGAGAGATGACCTATGACCCTAGATGAGAGGAGCAAGGCTCGTAATAATTCATCCATTACACTGCCCTAGCATACATGACTCAGTACTTGGCAGTAGTAGAGTACTTTCCGAGCCACTAGATGTCAGTCGGCTCAGTTTGTGATTTTATCAAAGGCACTAATCGCCTGGCAATCATACTACTCGAGCTTTGACACTCCGGTGATATAAACCTCGCCAGCGAGACGCCCGTAACTTCTATTCATCCACCAATCAGGTAACTCCTCTCTGCAAATCACAGCAAATTGCTTCCGATTTCGGTGGCCCCAGATTAAAACTTCTGTTTCAGGATTCTCAGTATACAGACGAGATAGTTGTAACTTCCAACGTTTGACCTGTTAGTATTATTACGATATCAGTGTCGCTCCCATAGTATGATTGGACTTGATTTCCAAACAAATTGGGGCTCACATGACCAGAACTCCACTGACCGATATTGCTGTTTATATAGTTGAACGCAACATGCTGCGTCATGCCTGCCCAACTGGTTACTGTTCGGCATGAGCCTGGCGGAGGTTTGCTGAGGGAATCAAGCCTTGCAACTGAAAAGCACCCTCTATGCCTCAGCTCACTAGCCCAGAGGCCCTGTGTACAAAGTGAAATATCAGTCAGGGCATGTGGTAGAGAGAGAAATACCTACATCTTTGTTATGAATCCTAGGATTACCAAGGATAGATCGAAGCCCATCACGCGTGCTCAACAGGTCCGAGAGATCAAAATGCTCAAATAGTAGTTGTAGCTGTTGGGCGGAAATCAAACATTTGGTATTCAACAACCTTAACGAGACCTCAGAGGACGGGGGTAAACTTTGTGTTGATAAGACCTGGATCAGTAGTCGATGTGCCCCTTTTTGCGTTGCGTTATCTGCGAGACTCTGAGCTCTGCTTTTGTTGCCAATCATCAAGCTAAGGCGTCCGCTTACCGGAGGAATTAGGCATCAATATCTCCACGAGTCGACGAGTATCGAGCTTCCACTCCACAGCGGAAAACCCTTTTGAACGTGTTCGGTTCTCGAGAAAATCTGAGAACGATGCGTGAAAGAATCGAGGGCGGCCATCTTCTATCTTGCCTCTGCCAAAGAAGACGACTGAATGCAAATGGCGAAGGGCACTGACTGCATCTTCATGTGGAATTGCCAGGTACTCACACATATCGCGGAAGGTGAAATCAGAAATGTTTTTCTTTTGGCGGTGAAAGAACACTAATATCTCCAGTAATTGTTTGGTGTTCGTAATCATATCGTCGGGAACCCTCTGCAAGATTGCGATGTAAATAGCATCAAGGACTTCAAGAGGGTTTCGCGGCTTTTGGGATGGTTTAATTTTGGCGAGGGCCAACAATACGTGACCCAACTGGCTGATGGGATTCCCCACACGTTCATCTCCGACGAAGCGGATAACAACTTCTGCAAAGACAAACAGACCCAGGGCAGCCTTGGTAATCTGGAGGAAGTGGACATGACTCGGCCAAGCCGCGGCATCCCGGAACTGGTTGGGAAATTGGGTTCGGATCTCTGTGAAGGATGCATGAAGATAATTTTCGACGTCCCGACAAGCTTCGTCTGAATCAATGGGAATTTCCACCTCAAGGAACGTGCCCTGGATGTAATTAGCGGCGAACGTTGCCTTGAGATGGTCCTCTGGTCGACTTGCAATGACCCAAATAATTGGAACATCAGGATAGCACTTGACAAAGCTGCTAATGAGTTGCACAATCTCGCGATGCACCGTCTCCAAGGAGCGCCCTCGATGCAAGAGTGTTGGGTTGTGATTTGAGTCGCCGTCGCATTCGTCAAGCCCGTCAATGGCGATCAATACATCAGCCAAGCCCCTACGCAGTCTCCGCTGCACGAACGGCTCGACGATTAAGAGATTGAATTGCTCCTGCATGGCCGTTTTCAGTGCGCGTGGTCTCCGTAAACTGAGTTCATGAATGTATTCCTTGTATGAATCGTCTAGGAGTGCGAGCTGGTAGGCGATGGTGGGGATGACTTGCTGAGGGTTTGAGCGTCCATTAGGCCTCGAGAAGAAAAGAGTGGCACCCAACCGCCCAGACCCCTTTGACAGAAATTCTGCGAGTGTCTGAATGATGGCAGACTTTCCGACTCCTGCGGGTCCTTGTAGCCAGAGGAGCCGTTTCTCGCGTTTCGGGTTCATGACCCATCCATTCAGCCGCTCGATGATAGAAGTACGAGTTCCAGGATGACAGCGTGGAGGAGGAACACGCTCAGAGGAGTCGAACTCTGCACCTTCCATGATCTCGGGTTCCATCCATCCCATAACTATGACAGGGTCAACAGTACGAAATCTCTTCACATATAAAATAAGCTCACCCTCAGAACGTGCTACCGAGCCACCAGACGAGGGTGGCAAGTTCTCGAAAACTTGAAGCGTTGAATTGTTCATGACAAAACCTTGCGCACCAGATAAAAGGCCCGTATTAATTTGATTTGCGTGGGAGCCGCCTATATTGCCTACTTAACAATATTCGTAAGACAGAGATCAAATTTTAATTTCGTACCTTCTTGCTTGTGCTGAAGCCGTGAACCACTCGAATTATGAGTTCTGGTAGGCTCTGAGTTAAACGGTGGCTGAAAGGGAGGAGGATATTGTTGGACGGGAACGGAAAGCATCGGTGGTGCTAAAATGCATCAGGAGATCGTCAACAAGGGTGAAATTATTCTGTACCTGACCAGGTATACGAGTGCTGTGTTGGGGCTGTATCATACCATAGACTCTGAGGATTAGCCAGCAGTGGAAATGTTTGAGGATCTGGACAAGAAATCTAGTTTATAGCAAGGTCAATTCATGTAATAGGAACTTACTGGAAGGCGAAGAGGAAACGAATGATTGACTCGGAGGTGACGATTGTGGATACTGTGTAACCGGAAGACTCTGACTTGCCGATACTTCTCGAGCTCCTATGTGCTCCTATAGCACATCGAAGGATGCCATTAGATCATTCTTAATTACGGGAGCGAGGAAAACGAACATGAGGGGGTAAGACCATGCTTTGAGCTGGCACCGGATCCTGCTGTACGGAAGAGTGAGCTTCGACTTCAACCACTAATCCGACAGGACCAATACCTGGGCCGGGTACACGATTGTATTAGAGACTTGAGGTATTAGAGAATGCGATGCTTGATCTGTCGCGCTCAGATTTTCCGCTTGAAACTGTGATATCTCGGTAGACACTTGGTTGTCCCATGAGTGGTTGAGCGTTGGAGAAAAAGTGGTATTTGCACTCTATTGGTAAAGATATGTTAATGGGGAAATTTAAATTATATTGACTCGTTCAGAGGCGATACCCACGGTTGGAAACTGATTCAGCATGTCCATGAACCATGAAACATCGTCGTCGATTGAACGCTTATAACAATATTCAAAATCAAGACATTAGGGAAGCGAGGAAATGACTGACTTCGCGGGTCTCTTGCAGTGCATTCATATTGCCTGAAACAGGTGGTGCTATGGTTGGCAGAGGAAAATCTGAAGTTGGACCATTGGAAGGAGTTGCAGCCCGTGAGGCCCCAGACTAGCAGTAGTGATCATTAGAAGCGAAACACGAGATGCTTCTTGTAACTTACCCATATAGGTGGTATGCAGTTGGCTATCGGGATACGCGAAATTTGAGGCTGGGTGATCATGTACGTGAGCGTAATGCAACATTTCCGTTATATTCACGCACTGAATAGATAATTCCTTGGTTGGAGTGATTTTGAGGAAATCCTGAAATGCGGTGAGGTTTCGGTGTCGCGTTAACATATTCCTGTGAATCAGATGGAAAGCGCGCGTCGGGAGTTGCCCTTGGGTTACCTCAAGACAATGAAACCAACCATCGTAGATCCCGCATCACGCCCTTGAGTCTGAGATAGGCGATATGGAGCATGCCGTCGCGCAGCCCTGCGCGTCGGAAGATCAAGTGAGGCTTCCTCCTGCCCATACTATTAGTAGAATTTCCATCGCGAAGCCCATTACTGAAACTCACCGTGTAAGTTATATTTGCCCTCGAGACAAGTGCATCGCCATTCTCAGAAGGTCTCATCAACGGAGCGCTGTTATTTACGAAGAGATTCGGTGAATGGGTATGGATGAGAGACGTAGTATGTTGGGTATTTTCAGGAGCCACATTCTCCTGGGCGGCTGAAAGGCTGAGATACATAGATGGGCCTGAGTCTGGAAGCCCAAAAGAATCGAACGACTCGGACACCTGTCCACACCGTGAGTAGGACTGTCACCGACAACATTATGCATGGTGCTCACCGCAGAAATTCCCCCTGATTTAGGGAAGGGTCTCAGAGGTTGGCCAATGTCCTGCCAAGGAGATCGAGCGTCTTGGCCTATAGCTAACCCGTGAGGAAGAAACCCGTCAAGCGATTCGGGTTGTTTACGAGTCTGCAACTGAGCTCTAGCTCTATGCTCACTTGCATATAAAGAGCTGTTGAGTGAGGACGAGGCAGTAAACTCGTTTGAGTCTAAGGTCATAAGAAGGGAAGGGACTCAGTTCTCGAGTAAGGACTCAGTGGTAGGTTGACAAACAGTGTTACATGTGGTCTACAGCTTTCTACTTAGATTAGCGCTAGCTGAGAACCCTGGCACCGCATTTGATCACCGCATCAGCCGGGCGGCCCGCCGCTCTGACTTGGGTGCACAATGAAAATACTTATTAGTAGGCTGCGAGACTTACAAAGCACTGTTTAAAGGTAGTTGTAATCTACGACGGAATTTTTTCGCCATTCAATCCATCGATCAAGAAAACTCAGTGTGCTATACCGTACTCAATATACTTGTTCGCGTCGAGACGCGTTCTATCACGTGCTACCATCGTGAGCGCCCGCCTGGTGACCATCTGCCCCCACATCCGCACACACGTACTCGCGTACCTCTCCATATCCCTAGCCATCTTCAACTTTTGCAGGCCCATACTAGACTGTAAGCTCGGCCTGCGCATCCTCAGCCACCGCCGCCGCAGATGTCGCTGTCAAGAAACTCACCTTTGGCTCAGAGTCAGGTGTCGCGAGAGTCATCTATGGGCGCTGCAGCCGCTGGCGTGAAGGGTTGCATCATTGAAAGGCGCCAGAAAGTCGAGCGCCACCTATATCACGCGTCATCCACGCTATCTCTTTACCTTCGATTAAACCCGTGGAGACGGAGGGTGAAGTGCCCACTGTACAGGTTCAAAGTCAAATTATCGCTAAGGATGTCGGTGTAGTTGAGTCGGAGAACGTTACGAAGACTACGAATGCTGTTGAGGGCATTTGGAAGTCCTGTTTCGACGTCGCTGTCGGTTTCTGCTGTAGTGAAGGAGAAGGAAGCTGTAGTTGTTGGTTTGGATGAGACTGCTAAGGTGGCTGCGAGTTCCGAGGCGAGCGCCGGTAAAAAAGAAGATGGAGAGGTGAAAGCTGCTAATACGGAGTCTGCTGAGACTGCAACGGTTACGGCGGGCATTGCTACTCCACCTGCTGGTGTTCTTGCTTCCGAATATACAGCGACAACGACAACCACTGCCTCCCCCGCTCCTGCGACCCCGCCCGCACCTGCACCCTCCAAACCTAGCACACCTAGATCCCGGACATCCCTCTTCGCCTCGTCCTCCAACTCACCCATCACACCAAAAACAACGATACGTAATCCTCACCTCTGTCGTATGAGTATCCGTCCCGGTATCTTCATCCTCTACAACACCCTCCGCATCTGCTATGCCTGCCGCATCCAGGAAGGCAAACGGGCCGTCAAGTTCGTTGAATCCTCTTGTCTATCGCTGGCTCTAGTGATTCTTTTGCTGAGTTTTGGGTGGGTGGTCGATAAAAGCTGCCGGGAATCCGATTACGAGAATGTTTGGTGGGAAAAAATTCAAGTCGAAGCATGAAGGTCTAGACAAGAGACCTTGTCTCGGCAGAAGACTAGCGGTTGATATGGTTGAATACTCAAGTACGTCCTTCCCTTCTTTCCCCTTTCGCATCACTCATCTATCCCCTCAGCGCGACTCTATCCGTGCAGTTCAAGAAACCCTAAGATATATATCGCCCATAACCAATCTAAATGACACATCCCGCCAAAACGATTGACGCAATTCAACAAGTGTTGATGGATGCGTTTAGACAGGCATCTTGAGATCTGCAATTAATGGCCGTTTCTCATTTCTTTAATCTTCAGCGATATACCACCGCGGTCACTCGGCACCGGGGGGACACTACAGCCTCGATGTCTTTCATCCGAATAGATATCCTGGAACACAAATTAGAGAAGGGTGCGACGTGAGACCGGAGATTTCTTTTGATATGTGGGAGAAGAAGGATGAGATGAGCAATGCGTAATCGTTGTTTACAGACAGCATGAGTACAGCGCAAAACCCTATGCACAGGCTCACACCGGGTACATGAGCTATGTTTAGAATAGCAATCAAGATACTAATAAGAAGGATCTGCTGAAACGACTTCATCTATCAATCATCATCATCTGCATCACAGGTGGAGTCTATTTTCCGGACTCGACTAACCTTCGATGTGAGTATGAAATACAGAAACTGGGAAGGTTGGCAAGGCACCAGTACGTCAGCTCAGTTCTTCGCATGGGCTGTGCCAGGTGGGAAACTGGGACTCCAAACAAGGCATGCACAGTTTGCACAGGGTCGATGAACTCGACCCTCTATGATACCCTCTGACTATTGCCCAACCTCAATATTGTGCTTCCGCGGCCAATCACCAGAGATAATTTATGGAGGAAAGTCTCCAGTGGATCACTGCTCAACATAGATCGTTGTTTCAAGACATCTCGCGCGATGGTGTAAATCGGCATCCTAGACTCTCATTTTCATCCTCATTGGAGGACTCAGAAGATGCTGGTATGCTCCTTGAGAGATATGTATACCCAAGCTTTGACTAACGTCACCCAGGGTTCAGAAACTACGACCCAGAGTTTCAAGGTCCTCAGTTGGTATCAGATGACAGTGGGGGAGACAACGGACAGGCAGCCGGTGACTCTTCACGATCCTCGGCGGGTATGTATCCTCTAATGCCAGAGCCTCTGAGATTTACTCCGATTGCCTCAGGACAAGTGCCCCCATTGCGAGAAGTCATCGACCGATTCGAGGAACTCGGACTTGACTGTCTGGGGAAGGAAATGCTATCATCAAGCACCGCCCATATATTGTCTGGCGCCCATAATTTTGTGATGAACAGCCCGGTTTTCAATCTGAATGTCGGTGTCACTGACTATGAAACCGAAGGTAAGATATAGGTATGCTTTCTAAAACCTTCAGGCTGAAGCAGGCTATTATGCCTTCAGGAATGAAACGTCTGGTTGAGCATAGACTCTCAGGCGCAGAAATGGACTCATTCGCTCGAGCTCCTCCGCCACGTTGTCACTCTGGAACCCGCCACACTATCCGAACCTCGGTGACTTCTTGGCTAGTGGATCGCAACCGGACGTCAAGCCTCTTGTGGCTGCACGGTGCTGCAGGTATCGGAAAGTCCGCTCTTGCGCAGACTATCGCGGAATACTGCCAGGAAAAAGGAGAAACACAGGATAGTTGGCTTGGGGCTGCTTTATTCCTTTCAAGACCGAACAACCGGGATGACCCTATGCGCATAATTCCCTCTCTTGCATATCAGCTCGCTATCAGGTTCCCTGCGTACAGAAAAATCACCACGTCCTTAATCACCAAGGAGCCCTCCGTGCTGGAGAAGGCCCTCAGCATTCAGTTCATGACCTTGATTGTGCAACCTCTCTCCCGACTTCATACAGAATGCAAGTTTTCATACCCTATCGTTTTACTTCTGGACGGCCTCGATGAGTGTAAAGGGGACCATGCACAACAGACACTGATAGAATTAATTGGAAGCTTCTCCGCTATCGGTCATGTGCTACGTCTACCATTTATTTGGATCATCGCCAGCCGTCCAGAGTGGCAGATTGTCTCAGCTTTTGCAAAGGTTGAGAAGCTTGGGCATCTATGGAAAGAGGAGTTGTTTATCCACAGCATCGAGGCTCGAAACGACGTTGTCAGTTTCCTCCATCACGGTTTCGAAAACATTCGCACCCGTTACTCCGATGCATTTGATTCCGATACGCTGTGGCCATCGAAAGACAAGTTCACTGTCATCAGGTCTTTTGCGTCAGGGTTCTTTGTCTTCGCCTCTACCATCTTGGACTTCATCGGCGACGCGGACGTTGGTGATCCTGAGCTTCAACTAGATCTCTGCCTGAATTTCCTCAAAGGCACTAATATGACACTACCGGGAGGCCCATTAGACCCCCTCCAGTCGTTGTATTCAGGAATCCTTGGAAATATACATCAAAAATTGCTTCCTGTCACACTTCAAATTCTTTCAGTACTTCGCTTCGCCAAGGGCGCCTTTTCGGCTCAAACAATTGCCAACTTTCTATGCCTAAGTCAGGCCAGCTTCTATGGCAGCCTGCGAAAACTACACGCTATTTTAGTCATTCCATCGCCGCAAGACGCTGGTAGAGTCTCACTTCAGGTTCGCCATGCGTCTTTTCAGACATTTCTGGATGGAGTGTTCCAGGCAGGTGCCCTTGGACCAAGCTTACAGGAGCTTGAAGAGAACATTTGTCGCGCCTGTATTCGGTGGCTCGGATTTCGCGGTACAATACTGCGACATACCCGAACTCATGGAATACGGACTGGGTACCTATTAGGTATGATGCCTCGCTCTCAAATTTCTGTGTATGTGTTACTCATGGTAGTCTTGACAATAGACCGTGTACCTTGGTATCACTCGCGATCATTCCAAAGTATCGTTACTCTCGTTGGGAGGGAAATCTGGCCACTCGTAGTCCGCAGGGCGGAGACTCACGCCGCCGAACTGTATGAAGACCTGACGCACTTTGATTTCGGCAGCTATGACAGTGTTTACTCCCCTTTTGAGCCGGCATATACCCTCAAAGGACAATCGGTGAACCTGGCTCTTATTTTGTGTAAACTCTACTCCGTGGTACTTCCTCCTCTATAACACTTCTTCTCCTATAATCCTGACAGTTACTGTTTTAGCAGGAGTATAACCGAAGGATCACCCGGAGGCTTATTCGACTAATACCCCAAAACCTGCTGGATAACCAACTCGTTACACATTACGGGTGTTTCCTGAGGGAAGGTAGCCTGCGACCGACCGACTTCAACCGAGTAAATACTGAAACCACTCTTGAGACTGTGACACCGTCAGCTCATAAGTAACTTAGATAAAGGCTGCTCCCCACCACTACTCGTTCCTTGGCCTATCGGACACTTTGTTTGTAGCGCACCGACGAGTTAGAGAAGTGAGGGAGGCGCTTTTGGACCCACTTGCAACGCAATTCATACTCGGCCATGGGGATAAAACTTGTCTAGTGATTGCGTACCGACGCAATCTCTCGGTCAAAGAATTTTTAGTCGATTCCTTCCGAGAGATTTGCTCAACATATTCGGACATTATTCCCGCTATGTGGCCATTGCCACAACATGTCGATCTCATCGAGTCGCTTTCCGTCCTTCCACCATTATCCGCTGGATCCGAACGGGAACTCCGGATTCAACCTTCAATCATTCGCTCCATCGTGGCATTTGTCGCAGACCCTCAACACTCTGACCCTCTAGAGAGGCTCAACTGGATTGTCCAAATACTGACCAGCAGTCATTATTCAAGATCCGAAATCTTGAATCTTTTGCGCCGACGTGTGCTTGACCAAATCCCAAATCGGCTGTACTCCCCAATCACCGAACTTTTATCGTTCATTATGACCCGTATCGCCCAGGGTTACGACTGGTCCATCCCGATCCTGCTTCAAGATCTCACTGACGCCGTATCATCAGACCATGCAGTCTTGGAGGATACGCTGGCCATCGTGAACCTCCTCGTCTCAAATCGCCCACTCCTTTTTCCTCTTCGAACAGTGCTTGACTTCGGGGTTTTCGATGTTCCTGCATATATCATTCCGTCGGAGGTGCACTACCCATGGCGGTTTATTAATCGAGATCAACATGAATCTCGCGAAAGGACACTGAAGGTGGAAAAAAGAAGCTGAAGTACTCAGGGTCATGGACTGGCTCAATGAGTTTTAGTAGGTCCTGATCCTGTAATCTATTAAGCATATGGTGTATTATCTTTATTCGGAAGAGTTCGGACCAAAAGGTCTAAGATTTATTGTATGAGAATCATGCTGGATGAGTCTAGAATCCGTAGCGCGACTCGTAGTCCTGCTTCCTTCACTGACACACGGCGTACCCCGAACAATCCAGCAATATGGTCGGTTCATATCACGTTTAAACACCAAGAAACAAAAGCGCAAAAAACACATAGACGAAAAGAAAGCTACAAAACAGAGATATACGATACTATACATATTACGAATTGCTTCTTCAATTGACAACTCCCATTCAACCCAGTACAAACTCGAGCAGAGGAAAAAAAGACAATGATTCGAACAAGACCAAACTCAGTCTTTCCGTCGTTTGGCCTTTGTCGCCTCACCAGTTCCACCACCACCACCATCCTTCACACCCCCTCCGCCACCTCCACCGACACTCGAGGCATTCGTACCCATTAACGCACCCTCCAGCTCACTCATAGCCATCGCATCCGACTTCCTCTTCCTCCCATTGGCTTTCACCGTGCTCTGTACAGGCGAACCCGGAACTCCCGGCATTGCGGTGGTAGTAGAAGCCGTAGAAGGAGCAGGTGAAGGTACCTCGCTCAAAAACGCCGCAGCTGTCCCAGAGTTCAAATCATTGTAGGGAGATATACCTCCCATACCCGAAATATCGCCCATATCGAAGTTGATGTCCATGGTTGAGTCGATGACGCCCGGTTTTGTATTTGCGGTGGAGGTGGTGGTGGAGGTCGAGGATGAGGAGGAGGGATGAGCTGTCGAGGGCATGGTTGATGTCGATGTGGATGGATGAGGGAAGAATGAATGGAAATTGAAATCGGTATGTTCTAGTCCGCTGGGTATGGACAAATGTGTAGGATCAAAAGATGAAATATCTGTTTCTTCCGTGTCGTTTGATATTCCGGTTCCTCCTCCACCATCTAAACTTCCCGTGTGATGATGTTTCGTAGTAGTGATTGTGGGGGAAGACGACGAGGCGGCGGCTTGCGGTAATGAAGTATTTTGAGTCGAGTGCGACGTGGAGGTGACATGCGGCATAGGTCCTAAACCGGCTAAGTTATGAGGTCCTATATATTGCGCCAAAGGACCTAACGACTCAATCAAAGTATTGATCTGATTCTCACTCTCCGATACGTCTTTATCGACGTCTTGGACATCATTCCAGTGCCTCTCCAAACGAGGCGAAATGGCCGCGCTGACACCATGACTATCATCCTCGGGTCCAAAGGACAGCAGGTTCTCCGAGCCTGGAGGGGTAGAAGCAGTCCCAGCTGGGTGTGCAGGCGATCCACTCAAGAGTGCCGGAAAACCTGGGAAACCGGAATGACCAGGTGATCCAAGTGACGAAAAATCGAAGCTTGGTGGACTAGGGGCTCCGGGATTGAACGCTGTAAGTTGACCTGGTTCTGCCGAGTCGGATGAAGCGGGGAACGCAAGGTTTGGGTCGATCGTTGATAGGGTGGATGGATCGTGTTGGAATAGAGCAAGGATAGCGTTCAGTTGTTCGGGAGGGATGTTGAATATTGGATTAGGGGAGGAGGTAGCAATCCGGGGAGGTGCAACGGCGTGATCGAGAGCTGTTGATGTTGCTGCGTTCGCGTTAGTTGATGTGGGGAGAGAGGAGGGTTGAGTGGTACCATCTCGCATGACAGCATCATTGAGAGATCCATAGAAGTTGGAGTTGGTTGCAACGTTAGGGCTTGACGTGGCTTCTCGAATCGTCGGACCCGCAGTATCGGACTGCGCGATCGAGGGCGAAGGAGACGGTACCGAATTCGGCGTCTCGATTGCTAATAATCACAAAGAAGCCGAGTTTAATACGATCAGTCAAAATTGACAGAGATGCGCAGTACGAAAAGGTCATAGAAAGCCCTTGACATATCCCAAAGAAGATGCATCCGGGGTCGAGATAGAGAATATTGTAGAAAGTGCAAGAAGGTCAAAGAAGAAACTCACCGTATGCATTATTATAGTTGGTACCTGAACCAAGATTAGATTCGGGGATCTCGGTCTTATGATGATCATCCTCGTCCTCGATGTCGTCTTCATCGTCGTGGTCTCCGTCAACGATAATATTCACAGCATCGTCCGGGTCATTCTCCCCAACCTCAACGATTCCAACCCCACTTGTGCCCTTCCCTGTATCCTTCGCACCCTCGATCATCAGCCTGGGTCGACGACCAGCACCTGAACTGGGAGTTCTTCTGGTTCGTCGTTGAACGGGTATGACAGCACCTTCGTTACGGTTCTCTGAACCTTCTTTTCCTTCGTGTCCAGGGTGATGACCGGCATGACCATGTTCGTGACCCGGATGACCGTGACCGGCCTCGGTGCGACGATTACCAAAGACGCCGGCGAGGAACTTGACAATCCTTTGAACTGTATCTTCATTCTTTTGTAATCGCTGCCTAGCTGTCATGGCGTCCTGCCACAGCAGCTCATTCGACTGCTTGAGTTGCTGAAGGTCTTCAGAAATCGTCGTTTGGTGTTTCTTTATCGCGGCGATACCTTGAAGAATCTGGTTGATGTCAAGGACCTGACCAGCGCCCGGTGCGGAAGGGGGAAGTGCCAAACCTGCAGGTACGGCTGTAGCGGGTTGTTGTGAAGGGATATTGGGATCGCGGACGTCGATGATGCCTTCCTCTGGGCTGAGCGCGGATCCCTGTTGTTGTTGCGCATTGCTCGTGCCCTTCTTGCGCTGGATAAGACAAAGCAAATCGGGCTGTTCTCGGCGGAAGTTCTCGTGAGCGAAGTTCCAGTATTCGTTCTCGCCGGTGTCGGAGCGGAGAACCCCTTGTTGGAGGTGTGGGATCTTGTGAAAGCCGTACATGTTGAGTTGACGAACGAAAGATGCGAAGTTCTTGTGTTTGAACCATCGAGGAAGGATGTCCTGTGCGAATCGTTCATGGTCAAGGACTGTGAGGACGAGAGGGCAAAGGAATGCGTTAGTGAAAGAAAGTGGAGAGAGGAAATGGGCGTACCAAAGAAAGAATCTCCGCTTTCTGACCAGTGGATGAGCCCCGAGCTGTTCGGGTCATTCAACATTCTAGAAGGGTTGTTCAAAGTGTATAAGGAATATGAATCATATACCGAAAGCGAATCACAGTGACGCACTCGAACAGCTTCTGTAGAAAGGCAGGTACTCCTTGTCGAGCATTTTTCGGCACCTGTGGCGCAGTGGAGATCCTTGGAGCTCGTGACAGAGCCATTTGGCCTTGTGCAGCCATTGAAATAGGTTCGGTAAGTCGTAGAAGGAAGTAAAAAGAGAGGGAGGGGGGAAGGAAGGCGGAGAAGGAGGGAGAAAGTGAATAAGGTATATAACGGCATAGCTGTTATCACATTGGGCTTTTAAACATGTGCAAACAAAATGACATAGCTTTCTAACAAACCTATTCACGCTTAATGCGACGAGAAAACATGTTCCTCCACCCCAACGTCCACAATGCCGATATCAGACCTATTGGTGGCACAATCCAGCTCATCAGCCACCTCAACCCTCCTGTCCCTTTATTCATCTTCTCGATAAACGCAGTGACTTTTGCCTCAAGCTCGTCTTTCGTCCCGGAATTGTCAATTACAATGTCTGCATACTCGATTTTCTTCGTAATCGGGATTTGCGAATTGAGTCGCGCAGAGGCATCAGTCTCATTTGAATTGTCCCGCAGCATTAGTCGTTGGAGTTGAACTTCAGGAGAGCTGCGTCGAAGCAAAGATATATGAACGAGTCAGAGATGTCAGCAACAGCACTCAAGCCCAATAATAGCGAAGAAGCAACTTAAGAGTCCGACGCACCAATAGACGACGACCACAAGACCAACTAGCTTCCACAATGGTCCTTCGATAAGTAAAGGAACATCAAGCACACACCATTTCTCGCCTCGCACCCAACACTTGACCACTGCCCAGAGCATTGCCTTCCGAACCGCGGGATGGACTATGCTGTTGAGCTGTTTGCGTTTCGTTTCGTCCGGAAATATGATTGAGCCTAGTTTCTTCCTGTCAAGAGAACCATCGGGGAGGAGGACGTCCTCCCCGAAAGTTTTAACAATCTTGCGCAGGCCGGGAGTACCGGGCATAACGACTTCACGAGCGATGATGTCTGCATCGATTATAGGAACATTATGAGCTTTGAGAATGGAAGACACGGAGGATTTCCCAGTAGCTATTCCCCCTGTAAGCCCCACGACTTGTTCGAAACGCGATTAGGACTTGCCGCGACTTTGAGAAGACGCGCTACATACCCAGCATGATCGTCGTCACAGGGAAAGAGGCATGGACGCGCGCCGGGCCGAGGGTCGGGAACGATCAATCCCGCACGGGGCCGGGTTGATGCATGATCTGCATGATCAACTGTTGAAATTGATATTTACGCTAGTGAAAGTAAATTTCAACCCATTCAAGGGAGGGTGGCGGAGGTGTGAGGGAAGTGATGTGCGAGCGTAGCAGCTTCCGTCTGCTACTGGCCACTGGCCCAAAAGGATAGATGCTAATATATAGGTTTAATAGATTTAATTTGAACGGATGCTCAGCGCGAGTGCGATGGTGTAGAACGTCGCTGGGGAGTGAAATGATGTGGTATTGGGTTGTATTGGGCTTAAAAGAGCATGATAGAGGCCGATTTTTGAGCAAAGATATGAAAAGAATGTGAGGGTATATTTTACTAAGGAACATTGTAGGTACATTGTTCCTACTTATATCAAAGCAGCATCTGTCTGCTCTGCAACACGAGTCAATGGCGACGTAGACAAGAGGAAAATACAATAAAATCTGTGAAATGAGCGAATGGGAAAAAAGAGAAAAGAGCAGATTGGATGAAAAGAAAGGTGAGAGGCAGTGCTCTAGGAATGAAACAAATGACCAGTAAGCAATTTACGCAACTTAACATGGAGAACAGATGGAAAGGAAGCCGGAGAAAAATTATATGATTTTAGAACAGTTTTTGAGGAGGGAGTTTGAGATAAAGGAAGTGGAACGCCAGGGTGATAGGGACTTTCCGGATGCGCCATCAAAAGAGCCGCCAGGGTCCGGTGATAAAAAACTTCGGGGTATATGACGCTGGCGAGATGTCGACATGATGAGTATAAGATGAATCTCGAGATGTCAAAATTCGGAAGTCGTAGAGAAAGGGTGTAAGTAGGCCTAGCGAGCGCCCGATCTCTTCACCATCGTCACCATTATCAATTTCTAACCTTAATGACCCCTTTGAGCCCGATCCGAGATACGACATGAGCCGGTTGTACATACAGCGATTACTCCGATTACGATTTGTGACTTGAATATTTGAAGTAAAACGCAATGTGCTACTACTCCCTGGAGGAGAAAGAGAGTCGCGCCCTTCTGTTTATTGAGGCTGTCACACAGCCTAATGTTCAAACGCTAATGTCTACCAAATGCAGCCTGCTTTTGAGAGGTTGCGAGCATTCGCAAGGGGATGGTGAATCGTTAATGGGGCGGCGGCCCGGAAAGTTATTGGTCGGGGGTAGTGACGGTCTTAGTCGAATTTAAAGGGAAATTCTGGCAAGGCGAAGTCCGAGTCGTTGAATCAAGAGACAATAACATGAGATGGGGAGACGCTTCCACGCATACGACGTCATCCCGGAATAGATACAATGCCTGGAGAAAGAAGAAGTTAGTGTCAGTGGGAGGCTGACCACTAGTCCATACTACGAAACCTTCTCTCATCTCATCTTTTCACTACCATCTGTCAGAGTCGCACTTCCCGCTCAGATACTGGCAAGGATTTCCCGCCTTCCGCTAAGAGTGCTTCTGTGGCCATAACCCACTTTTCTACCCTTTTCTTATTCTCTCACACGAAATCCATTCGATAGTCGTGTGTAACCATGACTACTTAGTAGGACAGCTTCTTTCAGCGGTTTATCTCTACACATGCCAGACAGCAATCCAGACATTATGTCGCCGGACCTCCCCGATACGCCGTAAGTCTTGTTTCAAAGAACATTTGCTGTGCGTTAATTGAGCCATTACTAGTACGTCCAGTTCAAAGAAACATTGGTGTGTTCGTGTGATTTTCATCCCCTAAGTTCATGTGATTGCTGACATAACGGGCAGGGATACTCCTGATACACCAAAAGGCGACAAGGGTAAAGTAAAATTCACTGCAAGATCTATTACAACGACATGTACTCCGAGCTCCTGGTGTGTCCGGTCGAGCACTTCTTGTATTATGGTCCATTCTTCCCTTCGGATGCTCTCGTCGAACTTGCAGTCAAGACCTTGAAAAGGAAGAAACTCTTGACGATGAGCGGGCACAAGGACCCAAATCGGCAGCATGTCAAGTGGGCTTATAATACTACCCCCGCGTTGATGAGGAGTGGCCACAAAATGTCGGAAACTGACATGGTGAAGGGAATTACGAAGATTGTCAAAGCTATTGCATCCATAGACGACTCCCAGGTTGGCGGTCGTCTTCGCAATGAATTCGACTATGAAGACTGTGGCAACCGGGTGATGCTGAGCGAAACTGCGGGGGGAGGCTTCAAGTCAGACGCCGTTCTGATATCCGGGGGTTTTGACGAGGGCAAGGTTCCGCTGCGGAACGTAGGCGTTTTTGCGGAATTCAAGAAGCCAACGAACGACTCCGAGACCATTCGGAAAGTGAGTTTTTCATATTCACCTTTTACTATGTGTTAAACCTGTCGTTCAGAATCGTTTACAGGTCATTAGTGCTGCAAGTCATGTAATGCATGATGACCCATGTCGAATGTTTATCTACGCGGTATGCTATCTATCATGCTCTTCAAAACGCCATTGACTCGTTTTGGAGTAGTTCTCTATTGAAGGAGAAATGATGTCTGTATGGCACTTCTCACGTTCCCACTCTGTTGTAAGCCGAGAATTTAACTGGGTCAAGGTTCGGCAAAAGTGCAATCTTTTGTTGCGTGATCTAACGATTGCACAGGAACCAAAATTATTCGTCAAGTTCTTCGTCTCGTTTCTTTTTGCAACAAAGAAAGAACTGGGTTTTGACCCCTCTGTCCGCCGTGTCATTCACGGTGGGGAATTTTGCTATATATACAAGATCAAGACATCCGAGGGCAACCGGTACTTCAGGACAATCAAAGTGATCTTCACTTCGCGAACCTCTTGCATCCCAGGAAGGATGACACGAGTGTGGGAAGCAGTAGAGCTCAAACTCACAGATGAAGAATTTGAATCCACGGACACTCTGGAGACTGCCAGCATCAAACACGATGGGAAGACTTTTGCTCTCAAGGATGTCTGGCTCAACGAGAAATCCCGTCCTGAACATGCTATACTCGAGGATATATTAGGAAAGCTGAAAGGAATGAATGAGGACGCCTACTCCTGGGCAGATGATGACTATTTGAAACCGCTCCTCAAGGCGGCTCTTCACAATTTCCCAGATAACCTTCCCTTCATGACCATTGAATGCGCTGCTTGGGGAGAAGGAGCTACCAAGGAGCGCTTACGGAGTGCGAAACACAATTCAAGCATGATATCTGCCAAAGAGGTCAGCTCTATGCAACAGGCATCTGCTCAGCGCACAGATTGTAGATCTTCACAATTCAATCGATCCAGCGCCTCTGCCAGAAACTCTCAGCCATCGAGTACCGCTCCAGATACCCTTTTTTATGAGGATCGCGACTACATGGTCAAGAGGCAGTATCGCCTTGTCTACAGTACAGTTGGCTACCCTCTCTACGACGCTGAAGATCTGTCAACTGCATTTAATGCAATTAAGGATATATTTGTTGGTGCGTCTTTCTTACCTTCAATTACGGATCAATCTCCTCATTTCGTTTGCGAAAGCCTTGACACTTTTATTCCTTACCGGTTGGGTGCATCGAGATGTGAGCACCGGCAACATTATTGTCGTAGAGGTGGAAGGTCAAACGCGAGGGTTTCTCAGTGACTTGGAATATGCAAAGCCGTATGATCGGAACGGGCCATGCAGTGGCTCTGATCCTAAAACAGTAGGTTCGCTGAAAATGGCCCGAGCTTGCGTCTCATTCCTGATTTTAGGGTACACCCTATTTTATGCCGATCGAGATTCACAATGCGTCCCCACTTCGACCAGTCAAGCCCATCATCGAGGATTCCAAAGAACGCTGGACTTCTTCCTCTGCGATCATTTTCGAGGACGCTCACCCAATTTTCATGTTCCATCATGACCTGGAATCGCTCAGCTGGATTGATACATGGTTTGCCTTTGGTCGAGTAAAGCACACGTCAAAGATCGATCTCTTCTATAAACTCTTCAGAGCAGGTCGCACTCCAACCCCAGAACGTATCGCCTTTTTTGAAGGAAAACGGCCAAGTTACTGGGCGTCACTCTACCCACCCTTTCCTGCCGCATTTGTTCTCAGGGTACTCAAGCAAATTGTTGATCGACTGTATGATTTCTGTCTCCGCGTGCCTGCCCAACCTTCCAAGCGCGACTTTTACGAACTATACAATGGCCTTGCCCTACTTTTTTGCAATCTCGCTGAATTTGGGCGGGATCACGGTAACTCAATCGAACTCTTCCCTATCCCTCGTAAAACTCGTGCGGCTATTAGAGCGGATTTATCCAAGAATACAAGGAATGGTGTGCCGGCTACCAATCAACCTCCCAAGGAGAACTTGAACAAAGGAAAAGGAAAGGCGAAATCCGTGAAGTCTGGGAAATCCTCGCAGCAGAGCTCTATTCCAAAGAAGCGGGGCCACTCTCCGGATCCCGCTGAGGGTACCAGGTGGTCTGAACGTCTAAGGCCTCGTTCCTGAGAATGAACCTATGCCTTAGTCTTTGCTATGATGTCTCATCTCGAAGAGTTTGCATATACCTCCAATACCCTCAACATTGCATGTTCAAGTTCGGAGATACGTAGTGTTTCTGCAGGATGTTGCGATCATCTTCGCTCCGAAATATAACCGTGCGATATTCTATGAGATGTGGCACCATCCAAATTCTAGGACCTCGCCAGCCAGCCGATCGACAATGATATGCCTCAGTCTCGCTGTCCAGTGTCGCCCCTCGCAGCTCGGCGCTCACGCGATGCCTCCTGACATCGTGTAGTCGCTGAGATAACGCGCGGGGAGCCGCCCTATATCTTTGAAGTTAAACTCGTCGGCGTCTTTCTTATGTGGAATTATTGACGACGCCACACGAGCCACTGGCAAAGAACGAACTGGGTCAAGTCAAAAGCCAAAGGTTACGACATCATCTGGAACGAGATGTACTCTAATCTCCTGCTGTGTTCGGCCGATGACTGCTTGGAATATGCTCAGGAGGCGTAGACGCGTGCCGGGCCGAGAGTCGGGGACCGCACGCCGGGTTGATGCATTGATGGATGATGTCAATGAGCTCACTGATTCTGAATTTGATCAACATCTCTACATTCTCGATATCAATTATCTCTGACCTTGCAATGTGTCCTTATACTCAAATACTTCAGCCAACTCACTTCTTAGCTTCCCTAAGTCAGGAAAAACGCTGCTAGGTCCGTAATCGCGCCTATTTCAACTAAACACGATGTGTCCTCATGTTTGGGAAGGAAAACATGATATGCCACTAGGTCCATTATGGCAGGTATCAAACTTTCCAGATCATACTGGATCGAAGATAGTCAGATAGATAGGTGACCTGAGATGCGCCAGATACGCAGTGCATGATTGTGATTGAATCAAGCCCCCTAGTCCCTTAAACAATGTTCGTGTCTGAACGAAGCCGTTTGAAAAGACGTTTCGGGGTGATCCATACACAGTTGCAGTCTGATACGATAAAGGTAGTCAAAAAAATCCAACGCAATTGCATCACAGTAAAGAGAGACTTAGAGAATTTATTATGTATTTTTAGAACTGGAACCAGAAAATGCGAATTAGTTGGCTCGCATTTGTAAAACGCGAGGTTTAGTATGTGCTACTAGCATGAATACAAGTTCAAATGGTTGGCATCAGAGACCCGGGGCGGTATAAGCCTTAGCCTGTACAGATATCAACATCCGGAGTCGTACTCCTTATATACTAGTCTGAGCCACGATGATTATTTCAAACAAATATACAGTATTTCTCAACGCAGCTGAGATCATCGATAGCAATCCGGGCCTTCACCTGTTTCTGGATCCGTCATTACAATCAAACATGACTTGTCCTGGTGGCCAAAGAGGAAAACATGGTAGGAATCCGCTATCGCGGGGATTAAGCTCTCCTGGTCATGATGCATCGATATTGGGTAAACTTTTGGGTATCCTGAGATGGGCTTGAAAGTTTGGACGGATATCAGTCAAATGATCGACATTCTACTGGGTTTATATCTCGACTTACCAGTGGAAAACTCGCAAGTTTATATCTATGCCCCGTTGATTCCAGCTTCTCAAACAGCCGCTGATCCGTCGAGCACCTCGGATCGACTCTCACAAGGCCGAGAGGGAAAGGAACTTCCTGATCCTTGAATGATCTCAGCCGTCAAGTAAGGCACGAACAATCAGCTTCAATTATCAACCTACCCATTCCCAGAGACGCCTTGCTAGGCAGAGAAAATAATACCAAACAGTTATTTCGGAAAACTGGCCGTCCTGCCGATGGAGATGACAGAAATATAGGTCTTTCAGCTCAACCGCCACTTTTTCAGGATGAAGATTCGCTATCATGGATAATGCATGCCAAGCGGTACTTGTTACCATATCCTTGTAAACCCTTCCCGGCGAAATCTCGGACGACGGATACTGGTCGGGTGACATTTTGTCTATTTGTTGCAGTCAACCAAAACGCCGAAACACTAAGAAAATACCATACGTACCTTTCTCTGTGCAGTTGAAAGAGATAATCTTGTTATACGAGCGAATGTATGACTTAACAATATCGAACCATATTTCATCATCAGCAAGGCAGAATCGCGATTTTGTTAAAGAGATGAATCTGGTGTCATTCCAGGGCCTTTCCAACTTGATATTGATAAGGTTCAAAGACAGCCACTCTTCAAAGTCGGCGTTGAGGAAGGGAGTGTGCCGATTCCTAAAGATGAAAGGTCCCATTAATGCAAGTGCTTGTTCCACTGTTTCCGAGTCCAACTCGAAGAAACGTTCTAGATCTTGGGGAGAGACTACTGACGGCAGTTCCACTTCTCTAAAGTCGGAACTTGTTTCCCTGACCCCCATGAGGGTGCCTTCCGTGGATTGATATAAGTAGGCTGGTCCTGCATTCAGCGGCCTTGTCCTTAGATGATAATACCAGAGACAGAGGAGGAATGCTAGGATGCGCTGGAGAATAGGACGATCATGGGAAGGAATCCGATCAAATATTTTCCGGCAGAGAATTGGCATGATTGTCGCGTCATCTCGAGAATTCTCAGATAATATGTCGATAATATCACCCATGACATCAGATATTTCCTCGTTGGCAAGGAGGATGAGTGTTCCGATAAGGCTGCCACTGTTGAAGCTGAGTCTTGTGGAGGGATCAATGCTCTGTTGGACTTGACCTTCAAGTCGTGAGATGAGTTCACTGAGATGCATTGCAGAATGCACGGGTTCGAGCTGGGGCCTGTATGCAACCACGAACACAGCGTTCTCGCCCGTACCCATGAGAAAGTACTGAGAGTCTGGGCTTCTGATCGCCTCTCGTATGTATCGATAAGCATGGATTGTCGTGGAAGTCTGGAGGGGAAGAAAGGCATAGGTCCATGGCCCCGTCAGCGAGAATAACCGAGAGTCAATCGGGGATGTATTCCAATGCTCGATTAGTGCTGCATAGCTTTCATAAAGATCATCGTCTGTCGTGGAAAATGGCATCGTGCGGACGAAATATTCTGTTTCCGGGATGGAATCCGTTTCCACCTGAAACTGAAGATAAAACCATGAATAAACTGTCGAAAGCAGAGAAGACTATATACTTACAGATAACAGTTGCTTTATTACCCTGGTGATTTGCCCATGACTATCGGAGAAGGAATAAGGCTTTGAAGAGGAGAAGGGTATATTCCGCAGCTCAGTGTACAACCGAGAAATGTTACTGTCCGCAAGATGACCAAACAACGACCATTGGCTTCTTACAACAAAGGCAGTGACCTCAAGGCTATGACCTCCGTTCACCCATGATATACCTGATCAATCGGGAGTTTTAGACTAGACAACTAAGGGATTCATCTTTGGACTCACGGGAAACTGCGTCGGTATTCAGATCCTGATCGCAAAAGATGTATTTGCGCCATTGGATGCATTGTTTAGCGATGGCGATGTACGTATCGTATCTAGTTACGCAAAAGGCTCCTGACTGAAAGTTTCGTTTAAGAAAGTCACTGAAAGATGCATGACGGATGATCATGTCAGCACTAAAATCGGGTGGCCCCGGAACCATTATCACGGAGTGAAGGTGGCGCATCGCACTGTGGAACGTAACCCGATCAAGTCCAAATAGCGCGGAGAAGGATTGACCACCGAAACAACCCCAGATAAAAATTCGAGCCGAGAGTATGTTGAGAGTGAGGGGTAGAATATGTTTAGGGATGGTTCCAAGTATACCAAAATAGAGCGTTTCAAGCGGATCAAGAGGGTTTTCCCCAGTGGCTACGCGACCGCCACGCAGGAAGTTCAAACATTTGAGAAGCTGAGCTGGTGGGTTACCAGCTTCGTCGTCACCGATGTAGTCGAGGACAATTCGAGCAAAAAGCATCAGCCCTTGCGCTGCGCACGCGATCACGTGGAGCTGGGACTCTGCTGGCCACGGCGTTTGTCCTGGCATGAGGTCTTGATATTTTTTGCGAATATCGCTGAAGATTGTTGAAAACAAGCAGACACACAGCGTAGCTGGCGCAGTAGTGTAGACTGAGTTACTCACTGATAAGCTTGAGATAACAAGTGTTATGGATAGCAGTAGAGAGTTGAGAAGGCAAGTAACTGTGTTAATTGACTGAGGTAAAGGCTACACAAAGGAGTCCTTATATACTACCAAAGTACTACATAAAAAATAGATAAAACCTATGGACATAAAGGTGGATATCAAGGACATATATGTGGATAGCGTGGATAGGCATAGTGAGTGGATACGAGCATAGAGCAAGGACATAGATGTGGATGCTGAGCAGAGCAAGAGCATCCACTGAGTACGTCGATGAGTGGATCGACATGAGATCTGATGAGCAGATCATGGATCTGTGAAATCTAGATATAGATCGAAGATTTATGGATCTCATCTAATCGTAGATTTCAACATCATCGGCTACTACACATTGTCCCTTTTATCGATAAGTTACACCCCTGCAAGAGCCATGCATCAGCATGAGGCAAGAGGAGCATGAAAGGATAGTGTTGACTGACCAAAAAATGGGGATTTCCGTCGGGGTTTATTCCCAGACGAATAGCTAGGGGAGGTATGTGATTGTAAATTACCATAAATGAATGGCGAGAGGTCTCCCACCTAACAGCTGCAGTACGAATATCGGATAGGGAACATACCGAGCGATCAGGAAAATAACCTTAGCCAGGCTCCACGACCTCGACCTTCTACAGAACGAGTCGTCGCTAGATCAGGATACGATGAGAAACTGTACGGGCCCACTTGCCTCGACAGCCATACCAGGTCGATCTGCAAATGTTATCAGCTCGGATAAACTAGTGTTATCACCCATACACATACTTCACAGTCCAGCGTCGCGAAATGGTCACAAACGAAACAAGTAATGATGACCACTGTCCCGAAGTAAGCGAAACGGATCCATTATGTAGACTTTTCTGAGACTCGCCTTGAGTATACTGTGGTGTGCAATTGTTGATATCGCAACAACTCTCTGCTCTAGAGTCACTTATCACTCACAACGTCAGTTTGCTTTGACTGGCGTCAGTAAAAACTTCACTTGAATATACTCTCATGTATATCAATATATATTCTACAATCCTTGCAGAGACCCACAATAAGTCTTTTCACAGGGATTGCCATCTAATAATTGACCACAGTATATTGAACCTGCAATACTTGTAGGCAATAGATTGAAAAACTAGGCTTTTATTCAATAGATTCCAATAGATTCCAATATAATCCAATAAAATATTAATAAAATATCAATAAGATATTGGTCAAAAAGCCATGTCCTGTTGGTATTGTCTGCACGACATCATCAATCTTGAGGCCTACCAACTTTCGGTGTGTACTACAATCTTAAGGATTTAGAGATGTCAACATGATATATGTCTTGGTATAAAGGAACTAGATTATGCCGGAATCGAACCCGCAACTGCCTGGAAGAGCAATAAGCACTCTACCACTGAGCTATCAGTCCTTCCGAGGCCCCCGAGCCAGAGTCTCCATTTCAGGGACTCAACAACATGCGTAGTTAAGAGTCTCTGCAAAGACAATGATAAACCAAAAGAGTGCATGCATGGGTACAGAGTACTGCTCACAAACGGCAAGTCTCTGCCAATTCTTTTCCTCTTCCTCTGGCCTTCAATGTATTTGAATATATGTAGCCGAAACAATTTGTGGGTCAATATATTTCACTAAAATTCTGGCAACCTCAAAATATATGGGCCAGAATTAATATTTCGCAGAAATATTGAGCCCGGAATCCTAGTATTGTATTGTATTGGATTTTATTCAGCCTACAATACTAGCAGCTTTGTTATATTACAAAAACAATGATGCAACATCAGAGTATTAAATTGTATTGATCTACATTTCTAGTATTGATATTTTATTGGACCTGCAAGCCTTTTATTTCAATACTTGGATTATATTGTAAAGTATTGATTTGAAGTTTTCACTGACGGGGCTACTTGGGTGAAAGACATGGCTCAGGGAGAGTTGATTTCGGTCACTGAAGGGCATTACACTAGGTGCTTATTAAATAGGGAATCGCTACAGCCCAGGGAATGCGGCTAGGCTGTCGCAAGCTAAGAAGAAACAGTTATGGTATCGTCTAGATCCTGGGATCCAATCTGACATCTTTCTCCATTTTTCAACTAATTGCTGAGTAACTTCACTGAACGTCACCGTATTTACTCATTGAATGGGCTGGTTGGTTGAAACGAAGGGTCGAGATGGAATCCACGAGATAAACAGACGTAGCATAACAGCCCTCTGTTCCCAAATCCCGCACATCCAAAATAACCCTTGATGTGATGATTGCGGCAACGGCAGGATCCGTGCTGTGTAGGCATGCATTGGAACATAGAAATATAGGAGATGAAACTGATTAGCGCTGGGAAAGTTCTCCTGCGTGGAAACTCACAGGATAGATAAAACGGATAGTAGGTCAAACCTTAGCCGGAGGCAGTACAAAATAATAGTGGCAAAATTGACACCTGAGAGAAACCGTCGACAGTAATTCGCGGGAATCAGAATATGATGTACATACAAAGCTCCAGGTAGTAAAAGGTGAGCGCGCCGCGATATACTCGATTAACAATTGGTGTCGTGGTTGAAGATGCATTCCGGAAATGTCTTCGCCGAAAGTATAGTATGCAACTGAGCAAAACTATATTTGCATTACAGAATACCCTTGGTCAGATTTAATTACTCTGAATCGGGAATTCTCTGACCTGTGCAACTGTAGATAACAGAGGCATCGTATATGACCGAATATAGTTGTAGGGAGTCGCGCATTGTACCAGGAGCCAGCATAGTAACGCAGCCAGTTAGCGATGGATCTGATTTAAACGCTGACAAAAGATTGGTCGGTAACAATTGTTGAGTTGCATGATGAATTACGCACGAACACCACTGGTCCGAAGAATATTGGCTGCCGTTCTGCAACCAATCACAAGCTAACCACAGCTTGGTCAAATTCAGAAAGAATAGAGTATATGAAGGAGCTCACAGCCGCCGATACGCAGATCAGAAAAAGAACTGCCCGATTTCTACCACATATAGCGTATGCTTCAAGCGAAAAGAATGCTGAGGACAGTGGTTAAACCAAGAATTACACACGCGAAGGATTTGCCAACCTTCTGCACTAGTTGTTCCGATTGTACCAAGCCCTGTTCCAAAGCTTAGAGTCATATATTCATGAGAGAGGGACTAATCTCACTCACAGACCATAGCCCGGGTAATATTGACACAATCTGACTGCATAAACTCGCTGTTAGAACACACAGTTAATTAGAAGGCCGAGATGCATACACTGAAGTAGGTCACCGTATCACCGCCGCTTCGTGTCATTTGTAGCGTGTAAACTGAGGAAAAGGTGAGACGAGAGGCTGATAAGAGGCAATTTTGGACTGACATGTAATATTCAGAATCAAAAGGGCGTACGGAATATAACGAACCACGAAAAATAGCACTTTTGCTAAACTCCATCTTGCCTTCCAGATAAGCTCGATCTGGAAACCCATTGTTTGCATTTGCCAGGTTTAGTCGTTTTGAGCTGCTGACTGACCTCGCGCCGTATCGTATCAACATGGTCGCAAGCAAGGAAGGTAAAGATGATGACTAGAGGAAACTCAGAAAATCCCCGAGCAGTTTCATCGACCAAGTTTGTGCCTACCTTGGCTGTACTACAGTCAACGCAAAAAGATCAGTATCATTACTCACACGTAGGACCCTCATTGAATCCACCTACTGAAGTGATGAGAACTTGATTAGCCAATGGCTCAGAAGAAAGCTGGGCCATGGAAATATTAGCTTAAGGTTAAGAGACACCAGAAAGGCGGGTGCTTACGCATGTGAGCGCTATTTTCTGTCAAACGCGTCCCTGCACAAGTGAATTCTGCCGGGACGACGGGCGGGGCCCGAGCCAGGGCGTTGGTGCTGTCTAGCGTTGCAGCTCGTCGCAGTCGTGTTTCGGCAATCAAGGAACTCTACGGCATTCCCACGGATTTCTACGTGATTGATGCTCAATAACTCTCGTGGAGTCTGAACTCGACTCAACTCGCTCGAGTTCAACCTGAGGCCTGAAATCTCATACTTCTGCTATATTCGACCTCGCGAGAAAGCATTTCCTATCCCTCCCCACTGGACTTATAAGCACGAACGTGTGCTAGAGATCGATTTTACCAGGTCAATCTTATCTCCGTCTCTTTCAACTTTTACAAAATTAACAGATCGAAACCTCACTACATCTAGTTGAGGGAGACGCTGTAGGTATCGGTAACTAGGATGGCGCTTCCAGTGAATGGCTCCGTTCCAGCTTGGATAGACTGGACGTACTGTAATCGTGATGGATCAACAAAACGCTACTGACTCATTCTGAAAGAAGGGAACTTACTTGGCTCGATGCAACGCCTTGGTTGGAAACGAGATAATCTGAAAATCATCATTTCCAACTGTATCTTTCATGTCCAACATGATATTACTCACTGAAGAACTGCTTCAAGTCGGCACTGAAGTTTGTGATATCTCCGCTTGTGCTGACAAATGACAAAACCTGCCAGTTGGAGTTGGGTCCCCTCCAAAGATTCCAGGTGTGTCCAGCAACGGAGATTCCCGAAGTAACTTGACTTCCGACGGGCTGGATTCTATTTTATCATTGTGAGTTGAAAGAGGATATCTTACAGGCCTGGAATGTTGACTCACCCTCCCTTACCAGAAAGCCAGATCATACTACGAAAACAGTGAGTTCCCCAGGTCGCTATGATTGTTGAACCCGAAGACTCACATCTCATAGGAAGATGCAGCGCTGGCCGGGTCGCCAGAAGGTGCATTGCCGAGCCAGATGTCATAGCTGCCGGTATCCCTTCCTCATTAAACCCATAAGAACTGTAAACGGGGTGTAACACGTACGCAACGTCAGCCCGAATTCCGGAGGACTGGGTCTGATAATGCCAGTTCCAGGTTGTCTGGGCAGATCCAACTTGGGAAAGCTTTGGGACGCATCATTAGCTGAGTCCCCAAGATCAATGGATGGTTCTCAGATTCACCTGTTTTCCTTTGGCGGAGTTATGAATAACGTTGGGATCTAATGAGTTATTAGCCAAAGTGTCAAGTTTCTCGGATGCTACTGCAGCGTTTACAGCTCTTAACGTTGTTAGGGTTGTTAGCCCAATTCCAGTTGGTCGACCATGAAACGCTGTTTCCAGAGGCACTGACTAAAGTGGTGTTTTCGCTACCGGACCCGGACTCTATATTCTCGGCTCAGATATCTGTTGAAAGAGACAGAAATGATGACGACTGGTAACGCACGAGAGCCCCAGAGGTTCTGGCACAAGGTATAGGAGCCCGCGGGGAGACAGTCGAAACGACCGCTAATTGTCTGCGCGCTGGCGAGCAGGGAGATTTGGGACAGGACAACAAGGGAAATAAGCTTGAACAGCATTGCGAGAATTCTTAGAGTTTCTAGGGCACTGCTGCACTCTCTACTTCAGTGTCTCTTTTATCTCCTTCCACCGGAGTAATAAAGATCGTTTCGCGTTGCATGAAGACTTCCCGGAGCACGCCTTTAGGTCACGCACCCCCATCGACACGCGTCGCTGAAAGCTCGGCATACCAATTTCACGACTAGACAATGCTATGCGCTGTCAAGTCGCTAACTTGATGACGTCCTTTAGCTTCTTTCGGTGTCACATTATCGATTCTGATTTCGCTGTGCTACGAGGATTCAACGCAATATGTTGTCAAAACTTGCCGAAAACTTCTTAAAAGTAACAATCACTGAATATGTCTATTCATTATTGACAAGTTAGATCCGCTGTTAATAGCGAAGGACCGAATCATCCGAGATATGTTTGCCAAGAAATTAGAGGGGCTCGGGAACAACCGTTCATGCAGAAGGAATATCCATTCATTCGCCGGGATCATTGACGAGTCGTCGTTCTCGATACACATGCACAGGTCCAAAAATAAAGTGAGCTTTGGGAAACGAAGACCAGGTTTCTGATAGCTGGCGGTAGCAAGATGGGATGCTATGCAATCATCAGCTGTATGCCTGTTCACTGTGTTCCATGACCATGCTGGAATGCATGTGGTCAGCGAGTTTGGTGACACGGTGACTAGCCAAGAAGCATGAGGTTATCGTAATGAGGCGATAGAGGGACATCTTCACAAGACATGTCCCGCAATCACGCTTCCCTTTGCAGGCGTTCAAATAATAACAACCTCATAGAAGCTCGGTATGAGTCCGGGAAAATGATTAATCCTTTAACCTGTTCGGCTCTGTCACTTGCCAAGACGACTCTTTCCTCCCGTCTGTCCTGGCAAGTTTAGTGAAAACTAGATGCGAAGGGCCAAAGGCAATTCAAGTCAAAAAAGCCGAAGTGTTGGAACCTAGTATACACAGTTAGGAAATCTACTACTGAGTAATGATCGTGAAGTTGAAATGCAAGTCAGCCTCCTCGAGCATGATCGATACTCTCAATCCTTGTCGAAGTACTTACCTTGTATCGAGCAGCCATGAATCAAGCCACCAAGCTCTTTCAAGACACTACACCTACTCCTGGTGGTAAGATTTGGAAATAATTAGGACTTGATTCATGAATGTTCAAGTAAAAATAGCCGAAGAATTCTGTCCCAGGTGCCATGCCTTTGGTTTGGTTCTGGTAAATGTTCAGCACTCACAGCATATGCGAGCCCCACGTTTAGAACCTCGCATAAACTTTGGAACACGCGGATCCGTTACTATGGATGGGAGAACTGACTACAACGTTGGTTGGATTGAACATATTTCTGACCGTCTGTTCAATGAACAGTTAAATCAATATCCTTGGCAAATGAGGCCAGCTTTCCTGTAAAGGCAACATCAGAAATGAAAAAGACATAAAAACTCGTAAAGAATGACTAGCCAAGCTCCCCAACTAAGCTTCCAGACAGAGGTTTCATCGAGGGCGAAGTAATAGGCAGCGGGATCTCTGCCTGATCGAGAGCCACAGCGATGACAGGGGTATCGAGCACATTAGCAACTGGGTTCACAACCCCAATATCAGCAGCTGCGTTGCACAATGCGTATACAGAGATAATTGTGAGAAGAGTAATCGAGAGTGGTTTAGAACAATACCCCGCAGAGCACTGTGGGAGACTCGGATGGGCTGAAGGAAAAGGCCACATGCGAGGTTGCGGGTGGCCTCATAAATATTTTCCCTAATTCACTACACTATATCCAGTCAGCACATACTTCTAAGGTTGCCTCAAGCCAAGCTAACCGTTATACATTTAAGGCTGGCATGGGTTCAGTTGAAGCGGTGCTCGTCTACAACGATAGGGTTGCCATGCAACTTCTCAACACCGGCCGACTAGCTCAGTTGGTTAGAGCGTCGTGCTAATAACGCGAAGGTCTTGGGTTCGATCCCCACGTTGGCCAGCCGGGTGTTATTGCGAGTTTCTTTTTACTTCTTGGGTCGAAGCCAGAGCAAAGCAGAGCCCCCAGATGCATCAAGTAAACCATTCGATGAGACTGCAACAGAGTTCGCGCAAATTAAATGCATTAACGCAAGGTCATTCAACAATACAAAGAGCATCAGAGCGAGACCAGAGGAGATTCGAGAAAGAACTACAACAAATGCCCACTCATTCACGCCATTTCAACATCCTGAGCAGTAGCACCGCTCGCTTCAGCCACTGGGGCATCCGCAGCAGCAGGCGCAGGAGTATTAGAATCACCCATAAACGCATCCAACTCCTTATCCAACTCCTCGGCCGTCGGCGGCTTCTTCGGTCCCTTCTTCGCACCTCGTGGTGCACGAGCAGCGTTAGCTCCAGCTCCAGCTCCAGGTCTTGTACGAATCGGTCCAATACCCCCGCTATCAAGTCAACGGAAACACAATAAGAATCATCATATGGTGCGGAAGATGAAGGACTTACGATGGGGGTGTAGTCTTAACACTCGAATCATCGCGAGTAAGTCGATCTAGCAACGCCGGTTTTTGAATCCTGTGGAGGAGCGACGTGTTTGGTGCACTTGAGGATCGGACGCGTGGAGGTCTTGGAGCGAGGAAATCGACCGTCATTGGTTGACCTATCCATACACGCACGTTCAATTATGAGATAGCGTACAGTCACACACTAAATAGCTCACCTTTGGCTAAAATACCATTGAACTGTTTCTTGGCGCGGACAGCCTCTGCAATTGTCTCAAAAGAAACGACGCCTTGACCAGAGGAACGGCCGCTACGGTCGTACTAAATGAATGAATACATTGCGTACCCAAACAAAAGTTTGACCGTAAACACCCCGCCAGGATGAACGGAACCCCCCAAAATCGACGAATTTGACCCAAGGGACTGTCATAGGGTTGGTTCGTTGGTTTTAGGGCATCAAAGCGGTATGTAGCCAAGAAAAAAATCAGTTCCAAGGAATAAAAAGGTCGGAAGGATTTTCGTTGGCGTTTGTTTTTTAAAAACTTGGATTAAGGGAGTAGCTCGGGGGCTTGCCGTACCCTGATCAATGGCTCACGCACGAGCGTGCCAATTTGTCCGAATATGGACTATGAAAACAGGAGAGTAGTCAGTGACGGGGCATTTTTGGTACAGAAGAGTGGCGGAGCGGAAACATGTGGCCGTGTACGCGAGGATTGTGAGGCTGGAGTTGGGAGGAATGGGGTAGACGTGGGCAAAGTTCGATTCGAACGTACTGAGAGATCCTTGGCTGTGACTTCATAGTGGAGGTTCGAGACGAGAAGCTTGTCCGCTGGTTCCCCAGAACCGGAGACTGTTGCTAGTGCTGATGGGGCTCTTGGAGCACGCGGTGGGCCGTTGTTGAGTCCAGGAGCCTTGTCATGTAACCATTGTCCTTCAGGGGCTCTTGAAGGCCTCTAACGTATCGTATGATGTGCAAGGTCAAGGAAACGGGGAAGACATAAATGAGGCGGAGTTGGTCGTGGGGCTTAGCTAAAACCGCTCACGCTGTAGGGCTTACGAAAACCACGGTCAGATTTGAAGGACGCCATGTTTTGAGTGCAAATCAAGGGAAACGAGAAGCAGAGGAGGATAAAGGGCTCAAGGAGATGGTGGTAAGAGGAGAAGATTCTAGCTGAGCTGAAAATGCAACTCCGCCTGGGTTGTGGGTCCTGAAAGTAAACGAGCGCAAATACACGGAGGTCGGATCAAGGTTTGATCCGTTAATCCGGTCATTCGCACTTGAGCAGCTCGGTGTAATTCGACAGACGGTAACGACAGAACAGAGCAAACTATAGTTAATGATCAATAAATAATCTAGAATGGTAGCTTGGGGGATTTGAGAGTCCTCGGTGGCTTGAGAGGGTCGGGCCTCCTCCTTCTGTAGAACTGTACGAGGACAAGTCAGCACGAAAGTATGTCCAGCCTGATGAATGCTGACCATCTTATAGTTGAATACCGTCTTCTTCATAGAAAGCATAATCCTGTGCCGTTTCCTTCCCCTGTCCCGGGAGGCACGTTCCCACTTGTGGCCCTTGAACATCCTCTTGTCCACGGTATACAATGAGACAGGATTTCTGTCCTTGCTCCTGGACTTGGGCATAGTTCCGATCCATTTGACTGGATTTATCCACCGGAGATCCTTCTCTCCCTGTTCCTTCAACTCCGTTATCAGCTCATCCGTAACTCGAGCCTCTTCAGCCCTACGTTCAGCAGGGTTGGGACAGTGGAATCTCGGATGTGCTGGACTGTTCGGGACGAGGTGGGCCATGCCTATGGACTTGGCAGCCTTGACTATCTCATTCTGTTTTCTGAGAGAGTACACGGGTGCCCTCCATTTCCCACTCGAGGTTTTCGTTGGAAGGAATGGGTTCGCCCGAACATTGGGCGGGGGAACACCATTGCGAGCTTTTGGTGTGCGTATCGGTGGGAGTTTGTTGATGGCGTCGGATCTAAAGTTCTTGACTATTCTGAGAGCGGCGAGATTTGACATGGTATGGCCAGTGAAAGCGCGTAGCCCTCAAAGTCAAGTCGCCTGGAGGAGCTCGGGAAAATCAAGTTTTACGGAAAAGGAAAGAACGCGTTGTTTCGGCTTTGCTGGTACCTTCAGGTCATAATAAATATAAATAGGCCCGCCTTTCGTCCTCGCGAAGTTCAAACTCGACGTTCACTTTCTCAAATTCTAGCTTTCTGAATTTCTGGCGAGATTCCTGAAGAACCTCTACGATGCCCATTCTCTTGAGCGGAGAGGGCTCTCTGCACCCGACTAGAAATTGGGATTCTGAAACGCTTTTCATAGATCCCTATCGGTGCTCAGCCATAAATAAGATCTCCTCACGATGCCTCGCTGCCAGGCTCCAGTCTTCCAATCAGTCATGCCTACCCTCACAGAACACCTCGCGAACCTCACAACTATACCTCCTTATACTGAAGCTATTAATCACCCGTTCCTGGTCGCCGCTGGCAATGGGTCCTTGCCAGCTGATCGTTTAGCGCTTTGGCTATCGCAGGATCGCATCTACGCTGCTCATGCGTATCCGGCGTTCATAGGCGCCCTGATCACCAGCATCCCCTGGGACTCTTCTCAATCTGTGGACTCCCTAAGTGAACAGAGGAATCAGCACATCCTCTCTGTGCTTGTGTTCTGTTTAGAGAACATTGTCCGCGAGGTCAATTTCTTCAGGGATACCGCCACCAGGTGGGATCTCCCTATCGATGATTGGAATGAGCGAAAAGGAACGAGGGATTACACCGCTGAGATGGCGAGGATTTCAAAGAATGGCAATGTCACGGACGGATTGATCTTCCTCTGGGCCATGGAACGCGTACGTTTCTTGTCTCTTCCAGCTAAATGTCACGACGAACCCTGATTTCAGGTCTATCTCGATGCGTGGTCGTTCGTACTCGGCCAGATCAAGGCACATGGTCAAGATCTCAAGAGTTCTGCCGCCGGCTCCTTCGCCACAAATTGGGGGGGCACCGACATGATCGATTTTGTCGATAAACTCGCCACCCTTGTCGATGGTTTCAATATCCAGCCAGGATCCGAGGCTTGGGCGCGCGCTGAAGGCATCTGGACCAGAGTCGTTGAACTCGAAGTCGATTTTTGGCCGAACACAGGAGAGGAGGTTTCCCAGCGTAAATCCCCTAATTAGATCGGACAGTTTACATCCGCTCAGCTCGAGGCTCGATTGCCTGTACCTCACCATCTATGTCGGCACCCGATGAATATTGAATACCTCCGCCTCTTCGATCAGATCCGTCGCACGTGTGAAATCAGTCCAATGTATTGCTCTCTGGGGTCGATTGTGGGCAATCCGAAACACTCTTCAGAAACTTCTGCTCCAGATGACGTCGGCTGACCCACTAGCCTCAGATTTACATACAGATGCTCGCATTACAACCGTCTCCCAAGTTCTCTCGGATTTACTTCCAACCTACCACTTACCGTACATTTTTTCTTATTCCACATGGGTTTCTTTGGCAAGAGCAAGAAAAAGCATGAGGTATGTATTAGATCTTTCTCGTGCATGACTCGACCAAGCGCTTCTTCTAAGGCTGGTCGGTTGGCAGGATCAACACGAAACCTCACATTATTCTCCTCTTTCGCAGTCGGAAGGCAAGCATACTGGTGAACCTTTCGGACACAATCAGCCGGGTTACAATCAACCAGGATATGCGACTCAGCAAGATCAGCCAGGAGCGTATAGTTCTGGTGGCCAATATGACGCCCCGAGCTCAGTCGTAAGCACCTGCATTTGCCTTCGCCTCCTCAGAGACCCTCAATTTACGTTTGACTCCTTTACGCCTTCTTAGTATGGCCAACAACCTCAACAATATGCTAGCTCTGGTTACGGTGATTGGCATCCTCTCGTTCAAATGCCCGAACCTGAACCAGCTTACCATTCTTCCTTCTTCGATATAGGCCAAACTGGCCAAGGTTACGGTGACCAGCCTACTGTGGGACAGACTGGTAGCACTGGCTATTCACAGCCTGGTGCCGGGGCTGGGTATAATTCCTATGCGTCTGGTGGGCGTCAAGAGCCAGGCTATAGCACCTCTGGGCAAGGGTATGGCAACCAAGGCATGAGTGATTATGGGAGGCAGTCGTCTGATAGAGAACGGTTCGTCTGGATCTCTATTTTGTCCTCGGATTCGACCTAAGTGTTCCTCACTTCACTCCTTTTTCGGATACTCGCGTGCGCCTACATTACCGGCACCTTCACCATCCCTGAATTGGTCTTACATCGGCGGTGGTAATCCTTTTCTCCGGATATAGCCACGACAAATTGAGCAAACACGACCGTGAACGTGAACGCGAACGCGAACGTAAGCGGTATGATGATACTCAATACGGCATGTCACCTTTTGCTATTTAGGCCATTGGATCTACTGACAATCAAACTTCATAATTTTTCCACACATCAATCCGTGGCGGGTACATCTCTGTCTGCCATTATTTCGGTGACCTCAACGGACATGCCGGCCATGGAATAAACGGATATGTGGGACATGGAATATGCGCATCCGTCTTCTATGGTTCCGTGATGATTACGCCGAATGTTCGTGTGATTTCATGTCTTGTTGATTTGGAAAAGGCTCGGGAGGTGCTTATCCAGATAATTATGGATCTGGTGGGCAAGGATATGGAGGGGGTTATTCCGATAATTCCTACGGCAGGAGAGAGTACAGGTGAATTGTTGAAAATTTGCAATGGAGCTGCAGCTGTAGCGTGTTGGACGCTGCGCATCATAGACGCCTCAGTCTTCTTTTGATTTGAAAATAGATCCCTGTTTATTCTTGTACTCCGATGTAATTGCTCCAACATGGCTCATTAGTATACATCTGTGAACGAACTCCCAAGTTGCCGCATAGACTTCAATGACGTCATATGATCCCTATGTATCCTCCTTTTCACTGCCGTTCTCCTCTCAGCCTCAACGGTCCACACCTGGAGTGCTCAGCCCCAGGAAAGCTAAATTTGCATAATATATGGACCAGGATTGCGTCACACATGTGAACATGATGACGAGACTGTGCGGGGGGTAACACCAACGTTTGTTGGACCAGCTCGTATAAATACTCTCTGGCTTTGCGATTATGAAGGCTCATAAACACAGCTACACACATATTATAGAACTCAGATTATAGAAAATGCCTATTCTCAGGAAGAACAACAACAGAGACGAGGTGTGTTTGTTGTCTGGCCGAATTTACTAAGTTGGCACTCATAGTTGGATTTTTGTAGAACATGATGGCCCCGACTGGCGCTGGAACTGGAACTGGAACTGGAATTGGGACGACTGGCCACCACTACCAAGGCGCTCCGGGTATTGATCGGAGTGGTATTACACCTGTCGACCAACCTATGACAGGAGACTATGCCACTGGTGACACCACCAACCCTGATTATTTGCCTCCAAACGTCTCGGGCACCGGATACGGCACAGGAGGCACTCAGCGACCAGGAGCTGTATGTTTGTTCCCCTTCACCGTCGCTGGTTCTATTCTTGACGTTGTATTAGACTGGCATTCATGGCTATGAGGGCCACGGCTTCAATGAACCCCCGCCTAGCACCAATCCCATGGGCACCGCGGGAATGCAACAGCCGACAGTTCCACCGTCTGGGACTTTGAATAATGAGTATCAGTCTCACGGCGGGAAGAGCCAGAGGATCACAGGCAAGATCGAGTCTGCGATTGGTACTGCAATCGGTAGTGATACCCTCAAGGCCAAGGGACTGCAGAAAGAGAGGTACGTGAGTTTATCTTCCCTATCGATACTGTGCTGACCGTGTGGCTCATCAGGGAAGCAAATGCAATGAAAGTCCAGGGCAGAGAGTTGGCGGAAGCTGAACGACTTGAGCGTGAAGCTATCATGCGTCGTGACAGGGCCGTTGCGCATGGTTAGTTGTAATTTCATCAGCCCTTGCGATCATTAATCTGTTGTTCTTGTTCCTCCAGGCGCTCATCCAGCAAACAAGGATTTGGGAGCTGGGATGAACACTAATACTCGCAACTACCCCTGATTTAAACAACATGACCTGGATTCTTGAATGACTGTTTCAATTCTTGTATTATATTCCCCCAAACTTCCCAGGTATCGGATCATAGAATACTCTAGCTGGATATTGTTCCGCTGTTAAATAATCTACAATGGGATACTGGCTATGTCACTTTCCCGCTTAAAGCATCGTTTTAGAGGCCAGATGGGGGACAGTTCTGTTCAATTTCAGAAATACTCACCAGTTTCGACCAGAGTTTCAGTGATGCTGATATGTTCCTGGGTTTGGTGAAAACCAATTAGTCTCCCAGCTTAGTATGGAGTAGGCTTGAGAAGAGCTCACCCGCATTGTCAATTGCCTCATCAGCTCAGTTAAGGTACTCATCGAACTTCCCACTTAAAGCTTGCATACGTTTTTTTATCAACTCGGTCCAACACTTCTTGGAGACTTTCATCTACGCCGGAAACCTTCGCCAGGCCGGCTCCTGCCACCAGATTTGAAATATGTCCTCAATTCTTTGATATGATATGCCACACTGTCGGGACTTGGTGATCTCCCCTAATAGAACGTCGAGAATCTCTGGAGATCTCCGCTGATGGTGAAGAAATTGACTCACACTGAAATACACGAATACGATGCACTCTCACAATTGTGCCACCAATGAGAGAGTAACAAACGCTCAAACACTGATTCCGCACAGTCAGTCTTATGGGTACCACATCAACCGCATCTCCGACGTCAGGCTGTTACATGTGTACAATTGATTCGCATCGAGAGGAATTCGTTGGAGAGTCCTACCGGGTCATTCATAAAATTGATAGCAAGAGTCTAATTTCACAAATGTTGTACCTAACTTGAAGCTGACAAGGATTCTGCTCCAAATATTACTCTAGTACTATACTGATCCGGATCGGCTAATTACGATCCATGGGTAAAAACTAAGCTGATAGAAGACGTCCGGGAAGATCGCATAAAAAGGACAGACACTGTCAAAGTCGCAACTCGTGGCGCCGTCGATGGGTCAATCAAGATGTATAACGCTGTGAGTTCCTGGGGTGCTTTCGAACCCCCAGATACGTTCACAGCCTAGTAGAAAGTCGGCTCCGATTGGGCCGTTTTCGGAAGATATACCAGCGTCGAAGAAGTCCCAGCCTAATTGTGCCACAGAGCTGAAATGGTGGCGTTCCAGATATGCTGTCCTGACTCTACCCTTCATGTCTCTGGGGATATCACTGTATGTTTGGTGGCTGACTGGCTCCTCGGAGAATTCTTTGAGGATAGATATTGCTCCTAGAGCAGTTATTTCTTTATCGATCACTCCCTCGATGATGCCAATACGAGCACTGGGAGTTTCGACAGTGGCCGGCAACGTTATACGTATTTCGCTTAACCTGCGCTGCCTTTCATCAATCAGTGAAGAGAATATTCCTACAGGAAAGAGATCGATGGGGCGTTCCCTGTTCTTTTGTGTACCATGCGCCAGAACAATATTGTTGACTGGAGATATCATTGGCAACAGCTTTGTACGAAGTAGGGGTGTCCTGGGAATTGCCTGTTCGATCAAGATGAGGGTCGTTAGATAGATGTAACAACGAGGAAGATGACGCTGGAGCCTTACTTCAGGGAGGGGGGATTCAAGGCTAGAGTTGACCTGGAGGTATGAGCCAGGAATAGATTCTCGATACTTCGGCTCTGATTTCAGCATCTGTATAGCAATTGGGTATTGAGCTGCGTGCAGAGCCACTACAAGTGCAACAGGCGCGGTGAAAGAGTTAAGAACTCACGTAAACTGGGCGGTATATAACAAGATGACTCAGTCCCATAATTGTGGAGCACAGTCGGGCAGAGGTCCGCTTACTTCCTTCTCTGACCTTGAGGACTCATAGTTCTTATAAGTCCGGCTGATAGTGACTTTCTGAAATTGCTTGCGCTTTTGTGCCGCAAAATGTGGTCCTTGGCGTTCCCTAATAATGAATACCGATATCTGTGTTTTGCTTAGCATGAGATTTGCATCAACGTTTGAACAGCTAGATCAGTAGGCTGCTGGCCTCAGACGCCGCCACCCAGGCCAGAGTTTTGAAAGTAGAAAGTGTATGACAGCGGGAGGGCCACATGTCCACCGTGCAGGTTAAAAATAGCGAGATCTTGAGCAGATTCACCAGAAATATAGGAGTGGCTTTTACACCCGCCTTTAAAAGGTATACCATCGTGAACTATATGAGCATTTAGTGACCGCAGTAGGCAGACGCCCAGCGCCCAGTACCAGATTCGGAACGAGGGCAGTGGAAGGGCTATATTTACTCGCCAGATTCTGATATTATACGAAACTTTTCGTATGGAATACGACTAATGCTGTTTTGGAAGCTGATGGTCATTAAAATTTGAGGAGTTCGACCGTACTACTTGTACCTCTTGTTTAGCTAGCTGGTGTTCCATCCCAGGGTAAGGCTTGGCTACTAGGTATCTGGCAAGGTGATTGAAGAGATTATGCCTGTTGTTCAGGGACCAGCAGTCGACGTATAATCATTGTTATCCGATATACATTGGACCTAGTGACCAGTGGGAAAAGGTGCCAGAGTCGGGATAAAAACAGATAAAGAGACTGAGAGACACGATTAAACATCTTTGCTCATTTGAAAGAAATATCATTGGGAGGTCCCGGTACCCTGGTAAAGCGATGAGGGGGAACTGGAGTGGTGGGGAGCTGCGGTGCTAGTTTCTTGAGCGCATGAAGATACAAGCCACCGCCACCGTTCCTTGACAATGGACTCCTGGAGAACATAATGACGTCAAATGATCTAGTCCATTCCTTCATCACCCGCCACTGTCAGTTCAGCAATTGCTCTCCGCCCACGCCTATTTTGTTTCGTGGAGCCGGTGGATGGGTGTATTACTGTTGAGCCGAGTCATTAATCCCGACGGGCCTCAACCAAACCGTGCCTTGTTCCGAGTGTTGGGGACTGCTCCGAGCTTCTTGCCAAGTGACTCCAGCTTTCTCGGGAATTTGACCGAACTTCGATACCAGTTCAAGCATGTGGTGTAGGAAGACGGTGTGAAAAGCCGGTATTACATACACGATGACTGAGGGTTGCAGCCCTGCATTCGCACGATTTTGATTTGCCAGATCACCGGGATTGACAGGCGCACAACGTTTGGGTTACAGCGTTCCAGCTCGATACACTTTTCGCCTCCTGTCACTCCGATCGTGTGCGCGTCGTATGAAGCGCGATATTGCGCGCTAAGTGAAGACTATGAACACTAGAATATTTTCTCCGTATGAATTCCCTTGCGGGTTGAAAGCTAATAACCGGCTAGTTAAGGTGCGTCTATTGCCAGTCAAACCTATGGTGCTTAACAATGGTGCTCGATCCAGGCTCCGTTGTACGAACATCTATCGGACTTTCTCGGTGGACCCCCCAATCCCTACCATTTTGCCCTATATTCTTCCTGGGCTCGACATAACTGGGGCATGATTATTACCGGAAATGTTCAGATCTCTAGGTCGCACTTGACTCTGGGGCGCGACCTTGTAGTTCCAGATCTGCTCACGGAAAACTCTGTGAAGCCCTACAAGCGCCTTTCTCAAACTATTAAAGGACCTAGCTGTCAGACGCTTGCCATTATGCAGCTCTCCCATGCTGGTCGACAGTCTTCAAACTTTATAGGAGGCCGATACCCATTTGAGCCTCCATTAGCGCCTAGTGCTGTCTCGGTTGGATCGCGCGCACTGGAGGGTGATCTGGTCGCCGAAACGATCCAGTCTATACTGTTTCAGACTCCGAAGGAAATGTCTCCTGAGGAGGTCGATGAAGTCGTAGAAAGCTTTATCAAGGGTGCACTTTTTGGCTACAACAGATGTCAGGGTTTGGACGGAGTAGAACTACATGTTGCTCACGGATGTACGTATCTCTCCAGTTGGCCCGCTTTATAGTCGTGATGAGGCTCACGCTCCTAGATCTGTTGGCACAGTTCCTGTCTCCTAAGGCAGGCTATTTCCACCCCCGGCCCAATCCGTATTTCTAACTGTTGTCTTCTGCATTCTGTGCAGTCCAATAATCGTCAGGACGAATATTCCCTGCAGTCAGAAGATGGTCTGCACCTTCTGCATACAATTGTTGACGGTATTCGGACCGCTATCCCGTCGCCCTTTATCGTTGGCGTCAAACTGAATGCCTCAGATTACCTCCCTGAAATCTCTGTAAACGCAAAAACACGAGCTCAAGATCCTGAAGAAGCGAGGGCCCTACGTCATGTCCTTGCTCTTGCGGCCTGGGGTACAGTCGATTTTATTGATGTATCTGGTGGGGATTACGAAAATCCTGGTAGGTAATGAGGCACTTCGGTCACCATCCTCTCCCTGACTCACATAACTCAGAATTCATGACAACAGATGCGACCAAACGCGGCAGACGGCAGGCGTTCTTCGCCAATTTCGCTCGGAAAGCTGTCAAATCTATCGAATCGCTTGGAAGAAATCGTACCCCGCGTCCCGCCATTATGCTCACAGGAGGGCTTCGAACACCTGCCCTCTTACAGTCTGCGTTACAGTCTAATCAAGCGGATCTAGCTGGGATAGGGCGATGTTCCATTATATGTCCTCATATCCCTGAAATCATGGCAAGTTACGAACAAGGATTAGCAGGTTACGATGGAGACACACTATTTGGAGCTGAACCTGAAATCCCGACCCCAATGCTCCTAGGGAGAGGGCCGCTTGCCTCTTTCTGGATCAGTGTCAAGAAGGTGAAGGTGATAGGTGCCGGGTTGAACATGGCGTGGTACACTCTCGTTCTTCGGCGAATTGCACGAGCAGAGCTTCAAGCTCTGCATGGTCTTACACTACCGAAATCAGCACGAGGACCAGACTACTCGCTTGGTGTTCTTCGAATACTGTTTCAGCTCTACTTTTGGGTGCCAAATCCTGGCAGAGAAGCCCGCGGCTCGATTCTTGCGCACTTTGATCTATTCACTGCTATTGTAACTGGGGTATTTGCATTTGTGATCGGTATCTCTCTTTATTTCTATTCGGCCTAATAGCACACCCTAACTTGATTCTCATTCGATCTCGCGGCTTCTTCATGTCATATTGCTCACCTTGGCTGAGTTCTTGAGGGCTGGGGAGTTCAAGCCATCGTATTATCAGTGGAGGACTCGTGTTCTGAATGCCTCTTGTGCGATCTGCTTGGAACCGACCTAAGGCGTTCATCATTCTTTTGGTGAACACTTCCTTATGCACCGGATCCTATGTTTGAGTTCGGCTGAATTCATTAGGTCACAGTTCCTTCAGGCTCCTCGACATTCCTGAACCCATGAGCCAGGGGTATCGTAGCAACCGACAGTCCTGAGCTCTCAGAGTCGGGAGATTAGGGCTGAGCCGGAGATTGAGTCTTCTTTCTCCACGATGACTTGGATAAGCTTTCCAGCGCTTTGGGTGGGTAATATTGCTCAGCTGGGATCTAAGCAAGTAGTGACTGATATTAATTGATAAATGAATCTAGGCTGTCATTTTTTGTTCACATCAGTCAGCACCGCTCTCTCGAAACACAATGAGCCGAATAAAGTGTCAAGGCACCTCCATTTCCTGCACATACGATGCGACGTATAATTCTCTCGACCCTGGATTTTCTTCACTCGGACTGAGATGCCATCACTCCATCGTCTGGGATCATTGTCTGCCACCACGCAGTGGAAACTGAATTGTTCGCCGATCATTGACCACCGATCATCAATCAGCTGTATTGTTCTGATCGGCTTTGTGCGTTTTCTTCTTGTTCAACCGCCCTCGACGGATGTTCACTGCGCTTCTAGGTCTTTGTCCCTAACCGTCACCCAGGAACTTCCCATGGTTTCTATGATAGCGTCTCGAGAAAACCCCATCCTATTATTCTTGTGGTGAGGGCTTTTATCACAACGGAATTGAAATGTAGTATATCCTTGGGTTTGGATGTTGAGCAATTCTCATGGACTACTTCCTCGAGTGTGCCTGACAACGTCTATGTGTCTGATAGAAGCACAAATATCGGTGCTCATTTCATGATATCGAATACGCGAAGTCACTTGTCAGATGATGAAAGTCGGTTCCGCCGTGATCTTGATTTGACTGCGCTGAACTCTTGACGCTATAATCCTCGCAATTGGACGAATTATGAACGAGTGAGAAATAAAGCTACTGGACATTGAGCTTGAGGCAACGCCCGAACTGACAAGCGACTTCTATCTGTTTTGACGTAGGCGTTTCGAGACAGGAGTGAAGTTTTGAAATCAGAACTTCGCACAAGGGACAAGTCCTTGTATAACGTTTCATAGCGTCTACAGCATATATATTGACCCTTATGCAGGCTCAAAGACCTCAGCGAACTCGCTACAACGTCTTAGAGTTTAAAGTTCTGTGTTCTGCAATCCGGATACCAGCCAATACCTCCCCTCGTTCATTCAATTGCTGCAGATCATGCTGTCCTTCCTTACTTTGACTACTCTCGCTGTCCAGCTCTTCTCTGCCTCAGGAGCCCCAACTACTGCGTGCTCTGAGTGCACAGTGCAGAATCCTGCCGCACTCATGAACCTTCCTTCTGGATTCCCCGCTGCTGCCTACGGCTTGTCCTACGTGGCTGTGGCAATTGGAACACAGAACTATACCTGCTCGAGCACTGGCACATATACGTGAGTGATTCAGATTATACGATACGATAATTGCTTATTTTCGTGCTTGGTGTAGCCTCAACGGTGCTCTCGCAGATCTTTTTGACATCTCTTGCTTGGCCAAAAGCAAAACTCTCTTTGACAAGGTTACGGATGCTGCCATAGCCATTTGGCAACACGCTCCCCCAAACCTTTCCACCAAAACGGTCATGAATGGCCTCCAGACTATGATCAAGAACCCAATTTTCCTTGGTAGGCTCTTAATCCTGACACGTTCGCTAAACGATAGCTAACTATGATCATGTCTAGGACAACACTATTACGTTACCAACCCAATCACCGGCACTGGCGTCAATCCTATGTGGGATTTCACTTCCTCCAGTGCTACCAGGAAGAACTCCGAGGCCTACGTAGTCGCTGCAAAGTCCTACGGCTCGGCTGCGCCTACGGGTACCCAAGATATTGACTGGGTTTATCTCACCAATATTGGTGCTGGCGAGTTGGCAAATGTAGTTTACAGGACTGACACCAAGCTCGGTCAGCCCCCAGCCAGTTGCACTCCTGGAAGTGATCCTCTTTATGTCAAATATGCAGCCAAATATTGTAAGTCTTGACATTTAGTGCTTTGATAGGCTTCAACTCACTACCGCCTTTAAAGGGTTGTATGGCGGCTCTATCGCCAAGCACTGAGGATACGATATGCTTCATCAATCACAAGATGAGCCTCCACGACCTTCCTTGGAGTTCTGGTTTTACCCAGATATATATATATATAATCATGGTCCTATCATCCGTTAATAGAGATATACCTATCATCAGATTGCGATCCACCGCGTGATAAAATTTGTTTAATCAGAGAGACTATTTTTGAGATGAAGCTGTGACTTCTGCCATGATAGTAGCTCAATGGCAACCGGTGAGTACGAAATAGAAAGCGGTCATGTCGGGCCGGCAAATAACTCCGAATCTCACGGTCATCTAACACAACTCTGAGTTATCTTCCCGTCTTTCCCGTCCGCTAGGCTATCTCGTGTTATCTCGTTCTTATTTCTGTTGGATGGTTTCCGAAAGTCTTGCGTTTATTACCTCACGCTATCAAGGAAACCATTAGTGTTTGTTTTCGCAGATTTTACTACGTACTCGGTCGCTCGAGGGCTGGCATTTCGGAACGAATGCTTCAGGCTAAGACCTTGTGCACTTGAGAGGTGGACATACTCTTGTCCCGGCCAACGGCAGACTTGGTCAAAACGGATCAGACATTATTGACCTCGCACGAGATCGGGACCATCTGGGAATAATCCACGTTCGCTCTCACACTCCGGCTAATCTTGTAGCCCAAGGCCCAAGTTAGTGACTTATATCCGCTCTTTGACCTAAAGCTGATGCCATGTGTGGTTAAAACAACAGAAATGCTTTATGGGGGCAAAGAGTCTTGCTCGACAGGTGTATCCTTAATGGCTTTCTTTGATCTGCCATCGATTAGGGTTAGGCTGCTCAGCACATGGGAGGACTTCTTCCTTGGAGCAGCGAACTCCGCACCAATCAAAACTCCAATCGTTTCCTACAAGACTACGATATAAGTACTTCTCTCTTGGCAATTGATACAGTCGAGTCGAGTCAGACAAACCCTGACCATGACCATATCAAACGCCTCCACGCTTACACTCTGCTCAACGGGTTTAGTTCTGGCCTGGTGGTTCAGCGGGTGGCTGAAGGAACGTCGAAATAACCCTAACGGCTTACCACTACCACCCGGGCCAAAAGCGTACCCAGTGATAGGCAACTTCTTGGACTTCCCGACGTTCAAACCATGGCTCGCATTTGATCAGTGGTCCCAGACATACGGTGCGGAGCCTGACTTGCCATACTATAATCACAAGATTTATAGTGATCAAAGGGGATGTTGTTTACTTCAAGGTCTTCGGGCAGCCTTTCATAGTCCTTGGGAGCTTGGAGAGTACATGGGACCTCTTTGAGAAGCGCTCATCAAACTATTCCGATCGTGGCCGCATGCCGATGCTGAACGAGATGTACGTTTCTATCCTTCAGAAGGCGTTTGATACGTATCGAATCACTGAATTATTAGAATCGGTATGACCTGGAATATGACATTCTTGCCCTACGGTGCATGGTGGCGTCGTCATCGACGGATGTTTCACGAATTTTTCCATCCAAATATTGTTCATGAATATCATGAGTTGCAAGTTAACACGACACGCGCTTTCCTTCGCCGCCTGCTGAAGTCTCCTGATGATTTCACGCTCCATGCTCGGCAGTGGGTCGCACTGGTCACAATGATATCCCTTTTGTACTCATCTCCGAGTGATTTATGAACAGCGCGTTTAATTCGACTATACTACGTATTGCATATGGCATGACTATCTCAGACGAAGACGAGTCTTATGTCAAGGTCGCTGAAACAGTACTTGGGTGCATCTCGAAAGTTGTCAACCCCGGCTCCTTTCTGGTGAACTCATTCCCTATCATGAAGTACATTCCTGCATGGATCCCAGGCGCGGGATGGAAGAAGAAAGCTATTTATTGGCGAGGTTTCAGCGACATATTCGCAAATTCACCGTGGCTCTTTGTCAAGAAGCAATTGGTTTGGAGATTATCTTTCTTTTCGATATTATACTAAAGTGAAGCAGACAGAGGGTACAGCGGAGCCCTGCATAGCAACCGCTCTCATTGATAAGTTGCCCGACAAAGGATCCCCTGATTATGATATCGAAGATGAACTGAGTCGTAACGTTTGTGCTGTTTCTTTTACTGGTGAGTCATACTCTTTCATAACCAGTCCGTTTCCTCATAATTCTCATCAGGAGGCGCGATTACGGTGAGGATCACGTCTGCGATCTCCTTAAACGCATCTCATTGCGAAACATGAAACACGGGGACAGTCTGTCTCAACAGTACAATCTTTTTTCATGGCACTGGCACTCTATCCAGAAGTTCAAAAGAAAGCGCAACAAGAACTGGATAATGTCCTTGGAGGTCGTTTACCGGAGTTCGGTGACAGGCCAAATCTACCGTATATCAATGCCATGGTCAAAGAATCAATGAGGTGGCATGTCGTTGCCCCGCTTTGTACGCGTTCGGTATCTCCGTAATATTTGGGTACTGACTTCTGGGATCTATTACAGCTGTGCCTCATAAAGCTTCCGAAGCTGACGAGTACTGTGGTTATTATATTCCCAAGGGCACCATAATCATTGGCAATGCTTGGTAAATTGATTGTCCCTTTTACTCAGCTTGCTACACATAAACCTTGCGTGTAGGTCCATCCTGCACGACCCTTCGATCTATGAAGACCCACTAGAATACAAACCGGAACGCTTCTTGAAGGACGGCAAATTAGATCCGACGGTCCGTGATCCAACTGTAGCAGGATTCTACGGCTTTGGTAGGAGAATTTGCCCCGGAAGATACTTCGCCGATAATTCGATGTTCATTTGCATGGCTCACCTTCTCTCTGTTTATGATATCCGACCTGCATTGGATAAGGATGGAAAAGAGATTCCGATAAAGCCTGGAATGACGGATGGAGTTCTCTCGTACGTGCCAGAGTTTGACTGTTGGCAGATAAAAGGTAGCTAATGCCTGCGTCGGTCAGCTATCCCGAGCCATTCACGTGCAGAATAATCCCTAGGTCAAAGAAGACCGTTGAGTTGATTCGTAACTCCGGACTCGCGGACTGAATGTTCGGCGGAAGGAGGGAATAGCAACCAGATTACAAAACCATCGTATGTCTCTGTATCGCTCCTCGATACTTTTCAAATGATATCTTCCGCTGAAATCAAAGAGGTCTCAAAGACAACCTTCCATCCTCTATTGAGATCGTTCCGATTCTACAGCTGTTCATATTTAGCAAGAGATCGTTCACCAATCCCATTAAAACACGCTAATCATTGAGAAGCAGACACAGGCACTTCTGTGGCGACTTCGACCGCTCCAGAGAAAAAGGCGCGGGCTCTGTCATTCGTCGGACTTAGGAGGAGGCTTGGGGGAGATTGTCAGGATGATAATTGAGGGTGTTGATGATTCTACTTTGTGCTCACCAGAGATGAAAGGTGCTTATGTTCGTTGAAAGCAAGGAGATTGACACGGAGTGGAGGCAGGGCGTCCGGGTTGTAAGGCCCTTCATGCTCATGCTAAAGCCACCATACTCAGAACGTGGGAGAACGTCGTGAGTGAATACATACCTTGAAGGAAATCTCGATTCGACTCCAGGCAGTATTCCAATGGCCCCTGTAGGACTTGGTCGTGTCTAGATCGGGGTCCAACCTCACGAGAGCGGAGATCAGCTCAGCGAGGCAGATACCGTGACTCGCAATTCCAATATGGGCGCCCTCTTGACTCTTATCGAAAAGGTGAGGCAGAATGCATTCCTTGATACCTCGTTCGACTCTCAGGGTGACATCGTTCGGGCTTTCACCGTCAGGGAACTTGGCATCGCGACCGTGTATTTCAGGGAAGATACCCTCCTTGTAGAACTCTTCCAGAGTCTTGTTACCGGAGTCGGGAGGCGGCGTCCAAGGATATCCTTCTGCTATTCCGAAATGTTGTTCTCGAAATAGCTGTGTAACCGTCAGAGGTGGCCTGGGTTCTGAGTGATTCCGTATAACTGCGAGAGCGGTCGAGTGAGCTCGTTTGAGGTCTGACGAATAGAAATGGGTGAAGGTGGTTGATGAAGCATTGAACGCGTTCCCGAGAGCTTCCGCTTGCTGGACTAGTGTCAAGACCCAGAGTCATCCTATAAATTAATTGAACTTACGCGTTCACCAAGACCAGAGAGAGGTGCGTCTTTCCAGCCGCCCCACACGGCTTTCTACTAGCTGTTAAGCAATAACCTGAGTCATAATACCAAAGTAACCTCACCGGGTTATCAGTGCTTTCTCCGTGTCGGATCTAGGTTCAACTTGCGTCAGCTTGAAATTGTTCGC